>JBCNJP010010519.1:0-21814 GCA_039602395.1 Deinandra increscens subsp. villosa
GTCATCTGGGAAATACTTGTGATATGAACACTGAACAGAGATGACACATATTTTCTGCGTGTCATAAAACTGCTGTCACTTAGAAAAATATACATTTTTCCATATTTTTCAAACACTTATATTCTGACTCCAAAACCAAAACTAAAGTTACTAAAGGATGATTTTGAGTCATTGAAGTGTTTAACAAAGATCCAACCATGAAACTTCAAAGAAATATAAACATGGAATTTTTTTGTGACAAAATATCATTTATTATTTTTATGAGAAATTAAGTTTAAGCCTTTTGACAAACTTGTGACCACTTAGGACTTTTGATGTATTATTAGGGATGCCAAATATATTTTTCAAAACTTACAAAACAATTCGAGAAGTTAAACACTTGAAAACGGAACAATTGAATACCGTAATACGACATTTCGACGGAAAATATAACTTATTTTTGAACAAAAGTTGGATCTGGTCCAGAAAATAAAACATGCTTATTTTGACATATAAAAGTGTTTCCCAAAGTTTCAAAGTGGAAAAATATGTTTTAGAAGCAAACCGGACCAAAACTGTAATTTCCGGTAACTTGAAAATGTCAATTTTACAAGTTAAACTCCCACCGGCACACTTGGCAACTTGAAACCCTAAACCACATTAAAACAAGTCTAATAACAAATCCTATGTGTTAAGGAAACTTAAGAGGTCATTAAACGAGTCAAATCGGTCAAACCGGTGAAACCGGTTAACTACCGGACAAACCGACACTTAATTTTTTTTACAAAAATATAATATCATATATTTTTGGAAACATTTCCTCATACAAATAGACATATTTTCAAGTGTCTAAATTCTTTTCATAAAACGCGACATGTACCGTGTATTGACGCGCGGTATAATGCGCGCGTTCAAACGTTAATAAATGAAAGATTTATTTATTAATCAAAAGGGTTCAAAACCTTACAAATATTTAATAAATTAAATATACGTGACAATTTATGAAAAATAACATATATTATTCAATATATATTTCAAACGCGAAAATTCAATTATTATCTATTTATTCAAATAAATAATAAATTCCATCAACTTCAATATCATTTATTAGCCAATAAATAATATTCTAGGATTTCCATCACTGTCATCGGGTAATAACAGTCGAGACTTAACCTTGAACATTGGGTGACGTATTCACTAACCCATATAGCCGGACCCCTAAACCGTCTTAATATTACATTGTAGACGCTTGGTAGGCTACTTCATTCAATTCATATATGTCAGTCCATCTTCATATCAGGTGAGTTTCACGGCCCATTTTACTTTTCTGTTTTCAAACTATGGGGGAGAATTCAGTGAATGCCTTTCAAATTTCATTTTGCCTTTCAAATTTCATTTTGTCTGATATTATGATTTCTGTAAGACGTACTGATTGCATGTTCTTTTCATAAACCCCAATCTGTGTATTCATGTTGATTCATGTTATATGCCTAAGTCCCACTATTAATTGAATTCAATTAGTTCATTCGAAACGATAGCTTGTGAATAGATCTATTTGGGTTGACGACCCTGCCCCGACTTGGTTGCTCCAGTCCTGACTCCACGGAAATAGTCAAGGGGTACATTAGTTATTCTGGTCATTCGGTGTACATGGGGTTGGACACCAGGAGTGGGTAAACAGTTAGTTTTGAATTCAAGGTTCATGCTTGATCTTTACAACATCAGAGTCAACAAAATAATATCATGACGGCCAAACATTTCAAACATTATTTCAAACATTGATTCAAACACTGTTCAAACATTTTCATGTGTCATCAAACCTGTGAACTCACCAACAATTCTGTTGACTTTTAAATTTCTTGAATTCTCAGGTGATTAAGGATGCAATTCAATGTCTTTCTACATAGATCCTGCTTGTCTCATATAATGGTCTGCTTGCCGTGTGTTCATGCATTTCACTTGGGAGATTTAGTCACATTACACCTTAGGGTTGTCATGATTTAAAATCTCATATCATTGTCTTTTGAAACTTAACATGTACTTCCACTACTATTTTCCGCTGCCACTGTTTTAAATATTTAAATAAATGTTTAAGAATTATGTTTTTGAAAGACAAATGACTTTTCTAAATATTCACTTAGATGTCAATAATTCATAACCATGACCATGATGCCAAATCAGTCACATGCCCACATTCAGCCATTCTCGGGGTGTGACAGACGTGGTATCAGAGCCATGGTTATAGTGAATTAGGATGCATCGGTCTGCACCTAGTCTATAACCTAAGCTCTGCATCATTCATTCGTGTGTGTGCATTCATGCATTGCCTTGTATGTGTGCTAACTTGCAAACTGTTATGCCTTACTGTCTAAGATAATTGCCTGATATATTATTATATATTATTGTTATAAACTTGGAATCGTCACATCATGGCAAACAAGAAGATTATCATGATACCATCGGACCCTAAGCCAGAGCCCGATTACGCACTATCTTCATCTGACTACGTACCTGGTTCACCGGAGTATACATCGTCGACTCCTGTCCCAGAGAACGCACCAGTTCAGGAGCACTCACCTCGTCTACCTTCTCCCAGGAGCATGTGGGATCATATCACGTCTGACGACAAGATCAATGATGACCCCGTCGAGCCTGTTCCTGCTACATTCTTCCCTCTCCTCCCTATTATGTCTGTTCTTGACCCCATTGTTTCCATTCCTAACATTCCTGAGCCTATTCCGTCTATCCATTTCGTTGACCGTTCTTCTTCTGACCCGACATCATCGCACAGTTCGTACCGTTTTGGTCCAGTAGGTCCTAGACTTAAATTCATGCCAAGGAGGTCTTTTATTCGTCGTCGTCTCATGGCTTCAACCCCTCTTGACGTGCCTGCCCCAAAAGGACGGTGCATATCTAATCCAACCGTTGTTCCTTCCATTTACGAGGTCGGAGATTCCTTCACCCATGTTGCTGCTCGCACTTCTACTATTCTGGATGGCATTCCCGTTCGTCTGCCTGATCATGTTTCTATACAGTCTCGTTTTTCCGGTTATAATGACGCCGTTCGTCGTGTCATTTCCGAGCTTCGTTCTCTGCTGGCATATGATACTATTTAGACTTTCGAGTCACGACTCTCTGAGATTGAAGATCAATCTACTGTTGATGGCTATGGTATGGATTCATTGCACGCCAACGTAACTAATGTCTTAAGTGCTGTCATTACCTCTATGCTAATGATGGAGTCTTTTGAGAGATGTATGCTAGCTGTGGAGGAGACCATTCTGCTGTTCACCGTTGAACAATCGAGCTCCCTCACCTCCACCTGTCCCTTTGAACGCTACAAATCGAGGTTCTAGTCACCCAGCGCATTGCTGATGCTATAGCCTCTAACGAAGCTGCCCGTGCCGCTGGAGGACACCACGAGGGTTCTCCTAGTGGTAAGATTTCCCCCGATAAATGTTGGAAACCCGAGAAAATGATTACCAAGAATTGTTTTCAAGGTTATGTCTAACATTTCAGGTGCCCGAAAATGTACTACAAGGACTTTATGAACTGTAAGTCTATCAACTTCAAGGGTACTGAGGGTGCCATAGACCTTATTCATGGTTTATAAGGACTAAATCTGTTTTTCGCGTCAGCATTTGCCCTGATCATTCCAATGCTAAATTTTCCGCTTGCACGTTTATGAACATTGCTCTCACATGGTGGAATTCACATGCTAGACCTGTTGGAACTGATCTAACATTGCTAGCTACACTAAGCGTTTCATGAACTCGCTCATCCCTATCTTACAATGGTGATACCATTGTACAAGAAAATTTGCGCATAGGACTCCCAATATTCAAGTGGATGTGATGTCATCTGACCGAATCACTCTGCAAAGCGTCGTTCGTTTGGCACATAGTCTGACTTACCAGGCTACACGCCAAGGTGCATCCTTTGCTAGGAAGACTTCTGATTCAAAGCTTGTTTTTGATGTTTGTTGTTCTTCTTCTTCTGGAAAGAAATTCAACTGTAAACGAAAGCGAAGTCGTCATGGCAAGAAATGTTCTGAGAGGCGATCAGAGAATTAACCTGAAAAAGCCCTTGAACCAGTCAAGGATTTTGTTGCCTTTGCTTCTGTCCAAGAAACAGAGGAGTCTGGCTACACAGGGAACCTGTCACTATGTTCGAAATGTAAGTTTCACCATGTTTGCAGTAACGTGTACTGCAACAACTGCAAGACGAAAGTCACATGGCCAGAGACTGCCCTTCCAGAACCTGTTACCGTTGTGGAGCTGTTGGACGCATAAAGAATCAACCGTCCAAAGAAAAATCAAGCTGTTGGAACTGCCCGTAGAGGAGCTTTTGTGATGAATGTTGGAGAAGCCTGACAGGACCCAAACACTGTCACTGGTATATTCATCCTCAATGATTATTATGCCTCTGTTTGTTTGATACTAGAGCCGAGAAAAGCTTTGTGTCCACTGATTTTTGCCTTTAAAATCACCCCAAGTGCGTTAGACATTAAGTACTCTGTAGAACAAGCAAATGGTAGTTTAATCGAAACCGACAAGGTTTACCAAAATTGTTCTTCGCGTCTTTCCGATCATACGTTTAGCATTAACCTGTTGCCCGTCGACTTGGGAAGTTATGAATCGTAATTCGCATGGATTGGTTGTCAAAGAACCGTGCGGAAATGGGTTGCCATCCCAAGCAAGTTAAGATCCCATTGGAAAATGGTGAAACTCTAGTCATTCAAGGTGAAAAGAGCGGAGCCAAACTAGACATTGTATCTTGTGTGAGAACTCGTAAATGCCTTCATAAGGGATGTCATGCCATCTTGGCACACGTCTCCAAGAAGGAATCAAAAGAGAAGTCACTAAAGGATGTTCGCATCGCCCACGAACTTCTTGAGGTATTCCTTGGAGATTTGCCAGGCCTGCCGCCGGCTAGGCAAGTAGAGTTTCAAATCAATCTTGCTCCAGGTGCTGCCCCTGTAGCCCATTCTCCCTATCGCCATACCTCTCCTGCAATATAGGAATTGTCCAAGCAGTTGCGAGAATTGTTGGATAAAGGATTTATTTGACCTAGTTGTTCCCCTGGAGTTCTCCTATTCTTTTCGCCAAAAAGAAAGATGGATCTTTTCACAACTGTATCGACTATCGCGAGCTGAACATGTTGACTGTGAAGAAGCGTTACCCGCTTTCAAGAATCGGCGACCCGTTCGATCGGCTTCAAAGATTGATATGCGGTCCGGTTATCATCAGTTCAGAGTTCGTGAAGAAGTCATTGCGAAAAACTGCTTTCAGAATCCATTATAGTCACTATGAGTTTTTAGAAATGTCGTTTGGCTTGACAAACGCACCAGCCGTATTCATGGACTTGGTGAATTAAGTGTGCAAGCCATACTTGAACAAGTTTGTTATTGTGCTCATCGACGATATCTTGATCTACTCCATCTAAAATCCGTCAATTCCTAAGTCTTGCTGTTTACTATCAAAGGTTTATCAAAAACTTTTAAAAGATAGCTCAACCATTGACTGCTCTCACCCACAAAAGACAAGAAGTTTGTCTTGGAATCTAAAGTTGAGTCTGTCTTTCAATGGTTAAAGCAGAAGTTGCGTAATGCACCAATTATGTCCCTTGCCTGAAGGAACGAATGATTTTGTAGTAAACTACAACGCATCCCTCATAAAAGGAATTACTCGACTCACAATCTCGAACTCGAAACTGTTGTTTTTGCTCTAAAGATCTGGAGACATTACCTTTATGGTACAAAGTGTACGATATACATTGACCACAAAAGTCTTCAGCACATATTCAATTAAAAAGAGCTTAACATGAGACAATGTCGTTGGGTAGAACTACACAACGATTATGATTGTAAAATCCGTTACCATCCTGTTAAAGCTAATGTAGTCGCCGACACATTTAGCAGGAAAGACCGAGTTAAACCTCTTTGCGTTCGTGCCCCTAGATTGACCATTCAATCCAACCTCACCTCTCTTAGTCAGAAAGCCCGACAGAGCATTCTACTCCAGGGATAGACTCTGGATGCCAAATTTCGGTTCTGTAAAGAAATTGGTCCTAGATGAAGCCATAGGTCTAGGTATTCTATTCACCCCGGTCCTGATAAGAGGGATTATGGTTTGAATTGGTGGCCTAACACGAAGCCTGAAATTACCACATACGTTGGTAAGTGACTGACTTGCGCAAAGGTCAAAGCTTAATACTAAAAGCCCTCTGGTTTACTCATTCAACCGAAAACCCCGTAATAGAAATGGGAAGAAATCTCCATGGATTTCATTACCAATTTGCCAAGGACCCAATTCAAAAATAATGCGATTGGGGTAATCATAGACCGCTTAACTAAGTCTGCTCACTTCCTACATATCCAGACATCCTATACCACCAAGCAACTTGCCAAAATCTACATGAAAGAAATGGTATCTCGCCACGGAGTACCTGTTTCTATCATCTCAGATCGAGATATTCGTTTTACCGCTAGATTTTGGAAATCTCTTCAGAAAGCTTTGGGTACTCGTATCGACATGAGTACAACCTATCATCCACAAACGGATGGTCGAAGCGAGAGAACAATTCAAACCCTTTAGGACATGTTTTGTGCCTGTGTGATTGATTTTGGTAATGGTTTGGATGACCATCTATCATTAGCTAAGTTATCTTATAATAACAGTATCACACTAAAATTCAAAGCCGCATTCCTGTCACTAATGTGATATGGAACTTTCGATATGCTAGTAAGAATCTGACCGGTAGCTAATTGGCCTAAGTTATCTCATGAGCTTAACAGTGTCCCCGACACATTCCATGTTCTGACAAGAGCTGAAAACTCAGAATAGGTGAAACCTAGGCTGATCATGCGAGACAAATCACAATTGTGGGTGCACACATAATTGTAATCTGCATTGCATGAAATTCCTGGTAGAACATATTTATGAGTGATTATGCCTAGCCCAGAACTTCAAATCCCGAATTCCCTTAATCTAAATGACTAACACTCCTCTTCATGAAGAACTATCGTTGATGCCTATCAACTCCACTTCATTTGTATTACCCGTGGCAATCCTCGGATCACGCGATCCTTGAAAGGTGTTATTCGCTTCCAGAAAGTCGCACCATGGAAAGGTGCTATTCTTTTTAGAAAGAGTGATAAGTCAAACTCTCGCTACATTGGTCCCTTTGAAATCATTGAACAGATTGGACTAATAGCATAACTAGCATAACATCTTCAGTTGCCACCTGAACTTAGAAAAGTTCACGATGCATTTCATGACATCAATTTGAGAAAGTGTCTATCTGACGAATCTGCTGTCATTCCTATGGACGAGATTGAGATTAACAATCGTCTTCATTGTATCGAGACTCCTAGTGAAATATGCGACCGTAAGGTTAAGCAATTAAAGCAACGTCGGAAATCCTATTGTGAAAGCTCATTGGACTCACGTCAAGGTCCTGAATTCACATGGGAACGAGAAGATCAAATGCGTTAAAAGGTGTCCGCGTGTCTTTGCCAATGATGCTAACTCCGGTGCTCAAGACTAAATTTCGGGACGAAATTTCTCTAACCGGGGGAGTATGTGACAACCCGTATATTCCAGGTTAACTTTAATATTATATTAACGTGCAATTATCTGATTATATATGTGCATTAGACTTAATTTGCCCAAATTAGGTTACTTTACGTGCAAACATAGACAACATAGGTCCGACAACATTTACCCGTAGTGGAAATCAACTTAAAGTTCTGTGATTATTCAAGAAAGAACTTCAATAATAAAAATATAAAATATTCATTTTATATTTTTCATAACATTACGTTACGTCGTAACGTGTTCAACACGAGTCGTTGTTTCAAACGACGAATTCATTCATTCAAAACGATAATCTAGTTCAAACAATAATTAGTTTTATTCCTAAAACTATTTCAAAAAGTCCGAACATTATTTTCATCTAAAAACACAAAACATTGTCACCGAAATTCCAAACAATAAACGCTCATGTCGAGCGAAGTTTTTATTTCTAAACTATTAGTACGTCATTGTGCATAATCAAAATGACAAACAATCAAGACATGTGACATTCCCGTTCATTCAAAATTAAACGCGACACTTAATCATTTATTTTTATTGATTTATATTTATATATATAAATCATCCGTTCTTGAGCCAAAAACCGACTTTTTATCCTTTTATCGTTTTGACTCAAACGAAGTGTCGTTTGACTCGTTGGATCGACCCGGACTCAACCCGACCCGACTCAAGACCCGGTTCGGCCCAGAAAGCACAATGGGCCTACGGCCCAATCCCCTTCCTTTCTTTCCCTTTCGGCCTGATTCTCGGCCCATTCTCTCTCGGCCCGCCGGCCCATTTCCTTTTTCTTCCTCGGTTTGGGCCGAAGCCCGTTACCCCCTCTTTCTCTTTCAATTTGGGCCGAAGCCCAACACTCTTTCTCTTTTCTTTTGGGCCGCCGGTCGAACCCGGCTTCCTCATTTCTTTTCCTCGGTTTCGAACCCGAGACCAACCAACATTTTATATTCTTTTTTTTCTTTCTATCAACCGATCCTAGTTCGATCCCGGTCCACCCCACTTTCTTTTCTTTGGTTCCCGGTTTCTCCCGTTCGGTTGAGACACAACCGAAAACCAACACCTATCATCTCATGTCCCTCTACTAGCCCAACAACCGAGCCGTCCTCCTCTTGTCCCTCTAGCCGTCGCAAGCCATCTTGGGCCACCAACTTGCTAGCTTGATCCCCAACACCTTTGTCTCATGTTTCCCCAACCAAACTAGTAACCAATGGATAAAACTATTAACCACTAGAACCCATGACAAAGTTGTCACCTAGCCACCACAATGTCCCCTTGTCCCCCCCTCTTGTGTGATCGGTTTTGAGAGACAAACAAGCCACCAACATTCTTGTCTTTCAAGCCACCAACATGTCTAAAGAGCCACACTTTGCTCCCTTGTCCCCTCCTTCCTTGTGACCAGTTTTAGGAACAAAGCACAACACCACCACCCTATAAATTGGGGACTTGATTCACACTTCCAAACCTTCACAACCCTTCTCCCTTTTCGGTTCACTCACATCAACCGAACCCTCCTTCTCTCTCGGCTCTCTTAACCGCCAACCATCACCATACACTTAAACACTTAGCCACTTAGTCACTTTCAAGATCAAACACCCTCTCACACTCTCTCTTGCTCTCGGTCACGAGTAAAGCCACCACCGCCACCATCCATCATCACCAATCTCCTCTCTTTTCAAGTCCACCACTCTTAGTTACTTGAGGTAATCCATCAACACACTTCATTTCTTTGATTCTTATTCAAGTTCCTTCATTTAAACAAACATTCTAATCTCTTGTTCTTGACAAATCCATGGTGATCTTTCCATTCTTTCATCATCATTCCACCTAAAAGTCAAGATCAAGGTTGGGTTTGGAGCTAAACTTGGAAGCTTTGTTCAACAACCCATTATCGTCATTACCGATCCAGATAACTCTAAGTGAGGAAACTTACTTATTTTTCTTTAAATCTCTCCTATTTATATGTCACATGTCATGTTCAAGAATAAGTCTTGATTTGGTTGTTGTATGACTTGCTAGCAAACATGTATGTTAGTATGGTTATGTGCTCATGATGGAAACTAGTTCATGTTAAGTTTGGTTATTTGACAAAAATATAAATAACTTGAATATTTGTTAAAAAGAGCCACTTTAATGACCAAGTTTGGACAACTACTAGTTCTTGTATGTTAAAAATAATTTGGAACACTTAACTTGGTGTAAAATGGGTGTACAAAATGTCAAAAATCGAATTTCATGAAAAATATAAGTTTTGACAAAACTGGGCAGAGATGACAAACTTTCTGCGTGTCATAAATCTGCTGTCATCTGGGAAATACTTGTGATATGAACACTGAACAGAGATGACACACATTTTCTGCATGTCATAAAACTGCTGTCACTTAGAAAAATATACATTTTTCCATATTTTTCAAACACTTATATTCTGACTCCAAAACCAAAACTAAAGTTACTAAAGGATGATTTTGAGTCATAGAAGTGTTTAACAAAGATCCAACCATGAAACTTCAAAGAAATATAAACTTGGAATTTTTTTGTGACAAAATATCATTTATTATTTTTATGAGAAATTAAGTTTAAGCCTTTTGACAAACTTGTGACCACTTAGGACTTTTGATGTATTATTAGGGATGCCAAATATGTTTTTCAAAACTTACAAAACGATTCGAGAAGTTAAACACTTGAAAACGGAACAATTGAATACCGTAATACGACATTTCGACGGAAAATATAACTTATTTTTGAACAAAAGTTGGATCTGGTCCAGAAAATAAAACATGCTTATTTTGACATATAAAAGTGTTTCCCAAAGTTTCAAAGTGGAAAAATATGTTTTAGAAGCAAACCGGACCAAAACTGTAATTTCCGGTAACTTGAAAATGTCAATTTTACAAGTTAAACTCCCACCGGCACACTTGGCAACTTGAAACCCTAAACCACATTAAAACAAGTCTAATAACAAATCCTAAGTGTTAAGGAAACTTAAGAGGTCATTAAACGAGTCAAATCGGTCAAACCGGTGAAACCGGTTAACTACCGGACAAACCGACACTTAATTTTTTTTACAAAAATATAATATCATATATTTTTGGAAACATTTCCTCATACAAATAGACATATTTTCAAGTGTCTAAATTCTTTTCATAAAACGCGACATGTACCGTGTATTGACGCGCGGTATAATGCGCGCGTTCAAACGTTAATAAATGAAAGATTTATTTATTAATCAAAAGGGTTCAAAACCTTACAAATATTTAATAAATTAAATATACGTGACAATTTATGAAAAATAACATATATTATTCAATATATATTTCAAACGCGAAAATTCAATTATTATCTATTTATTCAAATAAATAATAAATTTCATCAACTTCAATATCATTTATTAGCCAATAAATAATATTCTAGGATTTCCATCACTGTCATCGGGTAATAACAGTCGAGACTTAACCTTGAACATTGGGTGACGTATTCACTAACCCATATAGCCGGACCCCTAAAACGTCTTAATATTACATTGTAGACGCTTGGTAGGCTACTTCATTCAATTCATATATGTCAGTCCATCTTCATATCAGGTGAGTTTCACGGCCCCTTTTACTTTTCTGTTTTCAAACTATGGGGGAGAATTCAGTGAATGCCTTTCAAATTTCATTTTGTCTGATATTATGATTTCTGTAAGACGTACTGATTGCATGTTCTTTTCATAAACCCCAATCTGTGTATTCATGTTGATTCATGTTATATGCCTAAGTCCCACTATTAATTGAATTCAATTAGTTCATTCGAAACGATAGCTTGTGAATAGATCTATTTGGGTTGACGACCCTGCCCCGACTTGGTCGCTCCAGTCCTGACTCCACGGAAATAGTCAAGGGGTACATTAGTTATTCTGGTCATTCGGTGTACATGGGGTTGGACACCAGGAGTGGGTAAACAGTTAGTTTTGAATTCAAGGTTCATGCTTGATCTTTACAACATCAGAGTCAACAAAATAATATCATGACGGCCAAACATTTCAAACATTAATTCAAACACTGTTCAAACATTTTCATGTGTCATCAAACCTGTGAACTCACCAACAATTCTGTTGACTTTTAAATTTCTTGAATTCTCAGGTGATTAAGGATGCAATTCAATGTCTTTCTACATAGATCCTGCTTGTCTCATATAATGGTCTGCTTGCCGTGTGTTCATGCATTTCACTTGGGAGATTTAGTCACATTACACCTTAGGGTTGTCATGATTTAAAATCTCATATCATTGTCTTTTGAAACTTAACATGTACTTCCACTACTATTTTCCGCTGCCACTGTTTTAAATATTTAAATAAATGTTTAAGAATTATGTTTTTGAAAGACAAATGACTTTTCTAAATATTCACTTAGATGTCAATAATTCATAACCATGACCATGATGCCAAATCAGTCACATGCCCACATTCAGCCATTCTTGGGGTGTGACAAAGGTGTTTGAACTTGTATAAACTGCTTTATAACCTGTACATTTATTTGTGCTTTAGAGGTTGTACATTAGGCATTAGAGAGTGCACCGGACTTTTAGTTTGTAAAGAAAAAGTGCATATTTAGCTTGTATACTATGGATCAGAAAAGGCACGCACTGGAAAATCCGGTCTTTGACTCTCTACAAAGATTTAGGCGGGTCCCATGGAGGAAAAAGAGGGATTAAGTGGGCCAGATACTCCGTTGGTTTTTTGGGTGTTGTACAAATAGCTGAAAATGTTGTAACATAGGCAATTTTTTTATGGTGCAAAGAAAATTTGTACAACATGCATAATTTTCTATACAGTGTATGCATTAATAGATTGTACATTATGTTTTGGAGGTGGTACCATAAGTTGTGTTATGTTAATATAGGAGAATTAGGATATTAGGATATATTTGAGTTGGACCTTATAAAAAAGATTATGATGATGACATATTCGAACGCAAAAATAAAAAACCCACAATGCTTAACAAATTTGATTGGTTGTTAGGAGTGGGATCAAGGAAAGTACTAATTTGAAGTCAGGAAATGGGATTTTGTGAGGAGATTTTGGCACCGGAAAAAGAGGTTTCATCAAACTTGGCATGTCTAGTGACATAAACACGGGATGATATAGAGTCAAGGCATTGATATCCTTTGTGCTTGGACTTATACCCAACAAAAATGCATGATACAATTTAGTGTGGGGGGGGGGCAAGTTTATGCTCCGAATATGGTCGTAGGGCCGGAAGTACTTCACACCCAAATGGTTTTGTTGGGCTAGTTATATTAGAGGCATGAACATTAGTTTTGGGCTTATTTAGTTTACATTTTGGGCCATGTGGGCCGATTTTAATTATGTTTATGATTGGGCCTTTTATGTTTATGATTGGTCTTAGGGTTTTAGGAAGGGTACTATATAAACCCTTATGTTTATGATCAATGTAAGCTTTGAGCATACTAGTTCACGATTTCATCATCTTCTTTGGTGTTTACGATTTCTTCATAGCTTCAAGATAGTAGTTATTGTTCATTCAAGATTCGATCTTTATCTTTGATCGAGTCTCTTCTTCTACTATTCTTCTTGAATCAATCACATACGAGGATTCCGCACTCGTTTGTGAGTTGATATCGTGTGTTTGGTTAGATTTCGGACCTACAAGTTTATATGATTTGTAATTCAGTTTTTTAGAGTAAAGCATTTCAAAGGTGATTTGTTGTTTAGAACTTTAGTGGGGAGCCTATTAATTATAAACGTAGTTGTGGAGAATGCTTCTACCCAATATGAGGGTGGTAATTTGGCATGGAATAAGACAGATAAACCGGTCTCGACTATATGCCTATGTTTTCTATCCACACGACCGTTTTGTTGTGGGGTATAAGGACATGAGAGTCGATGAAATATATTTAAAAAAATTGACCGACTTTATGATTTACAAATTCCATCCTGCCATCACTTTGGAAAACTTTGAGCTTTCTTGAAAACTAGGTTTGTACAAATGTGACAAAGACCATTACTTCACTAAAAAATCATTTTTAGTTTTTAATGGGTATATCCAACAAAGTCTTGAATAGTCATCCACAAACAACGCGTAGTATCTAAAAAGTAAGTGACTCGTAACAGGTGAAGGACCCCATAAGTCGCAGTGCACAAGATCTAGAGGATGTGTGACACGTTTTAAGTTTATCAAATGGTAATTTATGAGCTTTGACCATTTGACAAGGAGAATAAAGACGCGGTTTGGGTAAATTTAAAGTTATAAATAAATAACCAAGAGTTCGTAATAAAGAAATTATTTCAAAAGGAGCATGCCATTCTTCAAACAATGCTTTAGGATACGAACTGGTATCAACCAAGGCTTTATTCTCTTTTTGTAAAACATATAGCCTATCTTCACATAGACCCCAGGCTGGAACCTGTTTTGTCTATCGATCTTGAATGCAAAAAGATGGATAAGAGAATAAAACATCCACATCATTATGTTGTGTAAGTTTGCTAACCAATAATAGATTTTTAGTAACAGTAAGAGTGTCAATATTCCTAAATGAAACATGATTAATATCTGTGTTGGGTAGTTAATTTAGAGATCGAACAAGAGGCTCCCTTCACATGATCGGCGGCTCCCAAGTCGATATACCAGTCAGAATTAGTCGGGTTCACACGACATTGAGCATTGGAGGCATGAACAAGCTCGTCATCTTTTGAAATCGGTGCTTTTGAAGCAAGCTCGTCATCTTTTGATGTGTTGAACCTACTGATTTATGTTTTAATGAAGTAATGGGGGATTTAGATCACCGGGAGGATATGGCATAACAACATGGCTATAATGAATAACTGGATTTTTGATGAACAAAAACAGGAAACAAAACTACTCCAATAATCTCATGTAAAAATTATAAATTCCTGAACATGAAATTAGAATGAAAATGTCTGGATGCTAAATTTAATGGAGCGTGTTACATGGCAATGCCTCATCAAAAGGGTTTCAAACCAGACTAAGAAAATTGTTGCAAAGTGATCTAACTTATTCACATTTATTCTGAAGAAAAGATATTCATTGTAGCAACTCGTTACCTACCATCCAATAATTTATTATTGTGTCCCTAAAAATTCAGTATGTTATGGCTGAGATGCATCAACTCACTAGACTGAAATTTATTGAACCAAAAAATGAATCAAAATCCTATATGATCGCATCATGAATATAATATCAAACATAATACAGAAAAACCTAACAAAATTGATGGACCAAAAGCACAAAATCAATGGAGAACCAGGTTGTTGATTAAACCAGGAGACATCAATGATGGACTCGATTAAACCTGTAGAAATCAAAGGAGAACGTGATTGCAAAATCGAGTGTTGATTAAACCTGGGGAAATCACAAACCTAACTAAAAAACTGATGGAGATTAGAAATTATTTGTCGTAGTATTTAGAGGAAGGCGTTTGGGTTTCTCACGTATAATTTGTTTTCTTTTTTGGAATTGAAATGATAGAGATGTAATTTTATGTTAAAAGAGAATATAAGTAATTAATTTTTTGGTATGAGTATATATATAATTGGGGTGAGGTTATTGTGAGTATATAATTGAAAGGATTAGCAAAAAGATATATATATATATATATATATATATATAAATATTCCTTTAATACGTTGCATGGATCCCAAGTCCCAGAAGTCATTTGGTAGTGTGAACTTGATTTTTTTATTGGTAAACATTTATAATTATTTCTTTATCATTGATGGTTCCCACTTCAGTACTTGGTTGACACGTCTAGTAAATATGATTGAAGTCGTTTAACTTTATTGTTTAATGGGGTCTATGACTAACCACATATTGCATAACCAACCCCTACACTATTTAAGTTTTTCACTTTTGCCTATTTAGAATTAAAAGAAACCGGACTTTAATTATATTTTGGCTTTGATTTAGTTGACACTTCCCATGGAATTGGTATCATATTAGTCATTTCACAATCTCGACTTGAGGTTTGATCTATTTAACTTTTTCAGTCCGAACTTTAAAGAAATCTGATTTTAGTGCTTGACGTTTCATTTTCATTTCAATTCCAGTCCAAACACTAACACTGTCAGATTTTTCTGTTAAGTTTATAGGAAAACTGTTCTGTAAATTTTTTTATTTTTATTCGTAAATATTTTTTTAGAAAATAAAATGTTCCTTTATTTGGTACAATATTACAATACAATGGAAAGACATTATGATCTACTCCTAATCTATTACAATATAGGGAAATGAAAACCTATATCCTAGTATTACAATATAAGGAAATAAATGAAAGAAATACAATATGTCAAATATTAGAGAAAACTTCAATTTCAATTTCAAAGAGTACACATGAAATGCTACTGTAAAAATAAATTGATGAGAGTAAAAGAAAATACAAAACTGCTATATGACAGAAAACTTTTCAAATGATTTTTTTATGACAAATTTGTTAAACAGGAGGAGGATAAGATGTCCTTTTTAAAGATTATGAAAATAAAGAAAAGAATATGTATTTGATAACTAATTCGAATTTTTATGAAAACCTTTTGGTGAAGGATTCGGGTTAAAATCCGGGTCTCATAAAACAAATTCAGGGTCTACAGAGGAATCCGTTTTGTTTCCCAGGGTACAATTACCACAACCGATTATACGGATGGGATAACTCTAAGCCCGAAATTACCTTTGAAGACTTGAAGAACAATAACGAAGATGTAGAACTTTAAGAGAGAGTTTGAGGAAAAGAAGAGAGAAAGAATTCTTGCTGTGAATTCTGATGTATTGAGCCTCAACCATGAGGCTCTATTTATAATGGATGAGAGCTCAAATGAAACATAAAATTAAATTCGTAGTCAAACTTCACATTAAACGTCTTCAATGTGAATTCAGTTTTAGTTGACTAGAATATGTTGTTTCAGCTCGTATTAAAGTAGTCAAACAAAGCTGCCAAAAATGCGCAACAGACCTAGTAACTAGACTGCTTCAGCACTTGCAAAGCCTGTTGTGCGTGCCAGGCTCTCCACAGATACGCCACACGCGCACCCTGTCATTTACGCATCACGTAGGTGCTCAAACTCTACCCAACTTGTCCATGCGCTGCCACGTAGGCGCAGGAGGATCTGCACCGACCAGTTACTGGTCCGCTCACCTACGTACGCATCAGCATAATGCGCCCACACACACTTCCTGGAACGACCCATGCACTGGACTGTGTGTACGGGCGCCAGACACCAGTTGGGTCACACAAGGAGCATTCCAGCAGGTCCTGACTCGCGCCATCTTTATCCGCGTGCCCCACCTAAAAACCCAAAAATACAAAGGCGGCTCGCGACGATGCAAGCGTGCAAAGTGCACCGCTAAAGCGCCATATAACGCCCACGCCGCGCGCGTATACAAGTGCGAGTTAAGGGCTCTGTGACATCCGAGAATTCCAAGGTTAACTTCCGTTAGACAATCTCCGTTAGTTACGTTATGAGTGTTAACTTAGTAACTAATGCTTAACTAGGCAGAATGCGTCCACGACCTTTGGTTGATCACCGAACCCGTCCATATGTGTTATGTGTTTATTTAATTATTGCCACTATGTGGAATTATGTGCAACGTGATTTAAACCCACGATTTATTATTATTAGCATGATAAATTGCTTAATTGTGTATTTATGTGATTAATCGAGTAATTAGGGTGTATGCATTTGTTCTAATCATGGGCTAATGATGGACTAATCATTGGGGCCCAAATCCCAATGATAAGCCCAAAGGAAGCTTTAGTATTTAAGTGAAATAAACCCTAATTCTCCCCATTTGCATGCTCCACCACAAAACACACACATACACTCCCTATCTCTTCTCTCTCTCGTGAACCATCTAGCCGCCACCACCTAGCCACTTCTGGCCAGCCGTGAACCACCAAGGACCACCGTGATCTCAGCCTTGAAGATCATCCATCGAGCTTGGAAACCCACCCGTAAGTCCCATGACCATTTCTATGCTTTTATTTGTGTTTTCTTAAAAAGAATGTGTAAACCTCCATGGAATCGTTTGATCTTCTGATATGATGTTTAGAGATGTTAGATCTAGCCTGAAGTCTGCAACTTTACGTATAAAATCATGCCATAATGTAACACCCCAAAATTTCATAACTCAAATTCTGTACGTGTACTATATATGTAAGTAGCTAAAACATATAATGATATGGTTTATGGATTGATAAATGGGTAAAGGGAAATAAATTGCAATGCTATACGTGTTTATCTTAAAAATACATATGATATATATGTTAGATAGCTAAACATGATGAAACGTATGAAAAAATACATGTTTACCTATTAACGGGTAATAAATTGGTAAAGGATAGGATTTATATGAATGATACACGTATTGATAAATGAAATAAGATAAATACATGTTTTATAAGAAGGATAATTGATATACATGATATCAAAAAGAAATATGTGTTTAGAAGTTGGTATGATAGAAATAAATGATAACCGGAGAAAAATACGTGTACACAATTGTATTAAATTAGATATATGTGTAAATATATACATATACATATCCTAATGGCTTAAATGCATGTGAAATATTCATTTGATGAATATATATGTAGGAATACATGTTAGAATAGTTAAACATGTGAAAAATAAATAAGAACGTATCCTTACGTTGAAATAATGGTTAAAAATGAAGAAATACATAACGTATACGAGTATTATACGTATTTATACATACTTATATGAACCTGAGGCTTAGGAGTTATTATAAATGTGTCCTAAGGTGATTTGGAGCATGAAATGATAAGTATGTGAAAGTAGAAGGGCTTAAATGTAAACTGATGAAAAATATATAAATATATATATTTAAATGTACGAAAGTATATAAACCTTATCAAAGGTATCCCGAGCCCTAAAGACATTAGAATTATGTCCCATAATGTTTTGATACATAAAATGATAAAAGAATAAAAGTATGAGGGGCTAAAGTGCAAAATTGTGAAATATATACACATATAAAGAAATATATATACGTATGTATACGTATATCATCGAGCGTGTCCCGAGCCTTAAAAACCTTTATAAATATGCCCTATAATGTTTTAGTACCTAAAATAGTAGTTCCGTAGAAGTTCAGGGGCTAAAATGTAAAAATAAAGTCCAGGGACCATTTCTGTCATTATGCCAAACCTGGCAGGCGGTACGCGCGGCCCGACCCTTCCCCTTGTGCGATACGCGAGCTGTACAGTGACAGATTCATTGATTTTGGTCCGATCTAGGCCACGTTAATACCCTTGCAGCTCACGATTCTCTTCATACGCGCCGATTTGGAAAGCCTCGTCACTTGGGGACGTGTTAGGAGGTTAAGGCGCATCAAATAGTATAAATAGGGCCTTCGATTTCACTTCCAAACTCGCAAATTCACTGAAACATAACCCGAAAACCCTCTTTTGAGCCAGAAACTTCGTCAGAGCAATTCGCACAAATGGTGAGGAATCAAGAGCCGAATTTCTGCAGTCACTCTTCATTTGGTATGATCTAAAATAACCTATGTCAGTTTTTGATAATATTGCTTCTAAGTATGATTTCTAAAAATGTATAAAAACTAGGGTTCTTGAGCTTGTTTTGCCAAAATCGGATGATCGGGTGGGAATTAGGGTCTGAATCTTTGTAGGTAATCCTAATTTTAATGTGTTTTAAGAAAGCCCTAAGTTTATTTCACAATTGGAAAAGGTTTGGTTAAGGTTTTGTAAACGGGTCAAAATTAGGGTTTTCATGTCGTTGTTCTGCCCAAATCGAGTAAACGGTTTTGAATTAAGCTTTAACATTTTAAGGGATATTATAAAATGTTATAATGGATATTACCCTAAGTTGGTTTGAATTAAAAATGAGTTTTGATAATAAAACAAGAAATTCCTGAAATTAGGGTTTCTAGATTTAAATATTTAATATAAAATAATCCGGAGGGTTTGGGACTTGAATTTTGATATGGTAACATGTTTATACATATAATAAGTGTATATGAAGTTAAAATGAATAAATAATGAAGTATTGAAAATACCGAGTTAATCGGATATTAGAAGTTCGTGCGGACCGGAAGGGTAGGCACCTGTACACTGGGGTTTCTGGCATAGCGGGGGTGTCGCCATCCCATCTAGGCAATGGCATCCCAACACTGGGCGGCCCCGGAGTGAGTGTCTACTTATAGGAATGCACGTCTTCATAATTATCAATAAAAGCAGATAATATGCCTCCAGGGGCATTTTGGTCATTTTGACCCTTAAAAAGTATATGAACTTAATAATATACATTATTAAGCAGATAAGGTGTTAATATAAACATAAGAAGTGTTTATTATATAAAACCTTGCGTTAACATTATACAATACACAACTAGGTTTAAATCGGAAAGCGTAAAGGAGGTTCTGACTGATTTAATTGGCTTAAGAGAATAAGGTGAGTTCTATGAGCCCACTCTTTAAATGTTTTAAATGTTTTACTGTTTTCGGGCTGATATACATACAAATGCTGTGAAAATATCTTCAAATGGGTTATAACTGAAATATGACATGTTTTAGCTGTTAGAACCATTAAAAGGTTTTTTGATTGATATATACGTGATAGATTATGAAAATGTTATGATAATGATTTCTGATAAAATGTTTTATAGTATTAAACTGTTAAAGGATTGTTGATTTGAGGTATAAGTGAAAAGGTTATGACAGTATTTATGGGAGAAATGTCGTAAACTCCTAAATTACTTTAGAAATGTTATATATTAGAAATGTTAAGGAAATATGTTTAAATGCCTTTTACATGTTGTGTGCCGATACACATACGTGAAATGTTTTAAGGCCTAAAACTGTTTGAATGATGATTACCTGTTATAAAATGTTCACGGGAAAGTTATAATAAACGGGTAATGTAAAGGATGGAACTTTTATATAAAGTTTTAAGAAACGGAAAATGTGAATGTTTGGTCTAATCTTGCGTATGTGAATAAGTGTCGGGTAAATATGATCTTATTAGCCTTGTTATGATTATAAGATGTAATCTATACTGGAACAATCCTATATCATATCTGTTTGTATTTAAGGTGTGGTGGATACGCCGCTGGTACATCCTATATATATACACCCGTAATACAATAGGAAATGTTATAGGCCCAGTCCAGTGTAGGTTTCACTGTGATTTAACAAGACCCATAACATTATATTTATGAAACGCTTATTTCCATATACGGGTGATGGACCAGTGTTGAAAAGGTTATGAGTCCAAATACAAAGATTGTTTAAATGGACTTTTGAAAAAGGTTGAAAAGGTTTTAATCTAAGCGGATATTGTCTAGAGAAAAGGAAGACTGTGGTTGTACAACTAGAAGCGGGGAACGACGGTTCTCCGGGGTAGCGACGACTGCTTACTTAGAAAAGGTATTCGGGTGGCGACGGTTGCCCGAGGAACTAACGTGGTTCCAATAGACAATGCTTAGTAAGTAAATGAATGACTGCTTATAATATTTCGTATAACACTGTTATGTTTTATACTTAATGATTATTTGCACAAGAGAGGGTCTGGGAGACCCAGAGTGCTTAAAGTGGTAAACGGTTTAAAGGTTATGATTTGATATAACACTGTTATGTTTATACCTGTCAAAAGGTTAATCGGTTAAAAGGTTTAACGGTTAATCGGGTAAATGGTTAACTGGAGAAATGGTTAAATGATTAACTGAATGAATGTTTTGGTATAACTCTGTTTTATGCCTGATAAATGTTTAAAGGTTATATTTCGGTATAATACTTATGTCTGATAAATGTTAATGAATAATGGTTTTAAAGTTATAGTATAATTCTGTTATGTTTTATACTTGATAAATGTTTGTTAAAAGGGGGCCGTTAGGCCAAAGCGTCAGAATAAACCTTCAAGGTAAAGGTAACGCTTTTTGAAAAAAATGTAGAACTCACCAGCGTAAGCTGACCTTTCCAAAAATATGTGTATGTCAGGTGCTGACAATGGTTAAGGTAGCAAGGAAAGGACTCTGGTGAGAACAGATTAGATGGGCAAGCTATCAGGAAAGGACTCGGTAGTAGACTGGCAATAGACATAGATAAGACCTAATTATTAGATTATGTTGTATCTTCCTTACTGTTGTACTTGGCATATATATATAAATGAAAAGTTTTTAATTTCCGCTGCTTAGTTATCTCTGTTGTACCATGTGTTCATGAGTAAATCCGACACGTGACCCCTCCTGGAACCAAGAC
>JBCNJP010010520.1:0-21814 GCA_039602395.1 Deinandra increscens subsp. villosa
ACATAGCTTCATGGTTTTAGCCTCATCATGTTCATACGCAACGCGAATTTTCATCCCGTCATGGAAGGAGGTCAGGTCTGCTAGTTCTGTGGGGAGGCGCTGTGACAAATGTTCATTAGCATATAAATCTGTTTGAGTAGAGTTGGAACTTTTCATCATAATACTTGACAGAATTGAAATTGATCTAAAACTCCTTAAAGGACACCTATTATAGTCTAGCCTCTGAGAGCATGCATTGTGTTTTGTAGATATGTGTGTCACTGATTTTGATTAATTGTAAGCAATGTTTACAAAAGGTAAGGGTGATATAGATAAGGCAATCTGCTGGTGATTAACCTTATTCCAATTATTTTAGTTTCACTGAGGTAATTTAGAATTTCATTTTCATCAGCATTCTACATTATAATTTTTTTTTATTATCTGATCTTCGGTATTCAAACGATAGATAAGTTGAGTTACTTACAAAGTGCTTTCGAACAACGACAACCTTGTTGAAGCTTGGTGTATCTTTTGGTTCTTCAACTGAATTGTTAGATTCGCTCTCTGATTTAACAGCAGCTGGGACCGACAGAATGTTCGAACCATCTTCAGAGTATACGTTTAAGCCAACTATAGTGTCACTCGCATAAGTGAACTCCAAGTTGTGATTTTCTCTGAGTGGTATGTCCCTCACGACGTCTGACCATCCATTCACCATGTATACATCCCCATCAATTCTTTTAATTTTGATATCCCAGAAGATGTTGGTAGTGAAGATCAGGGTCACGGAGGCTGCAGCCTGTTGGTTGTTGTATCGAACCTTTGCAAATTCGTCTGGGATTTTCTGTTTTGCAGAGATGTTTATTAATTAATGTATATTTATTATGCTGTGCAAAAAAATTTGGTTACCTACCAAACGTTTGCTTTCTGCTGTGGAGAAAATCCTTGTGAATGAAGGCTCCATCTGCATGTGTCAAATTCAAAGATCAGATAGTAACTTTAAAGACTATATTTAAAAAAAGAATTGCAAAAATGTTATGCGTTTATGATCGCCATTTGTAGCTGTAGTAAAACTTTTTTTAAAAATCGGTAACCCCTCGTATAGGAGATGTGCTTAGGTTGCAATCGTGTGTAGAAATAAGTTAATGCAGTCAATTAATTTTGTGGCGGGTAATAATCAGAAACCCTAAAATCCTGGGGCTAAGGGGTCGATGATGATAGAAGAGGTCATCTATGTCGAATGCTAGTTAATCACTGTTGAATAAACGTGTTTACTTTGAATAATTGTGTAGAAATCAGGACATGCAGTAAATAAACTGATCGACAAGTAAAAGGTAGGGAAATTTGAAATCAATGAGAGTAAGAACAGTATCTATGTCAAATATTTAACAGATTCAAGGAAGAAAGAGTGAAAATTATAGGAGTTTCCTTACCGTTGTCTGTGAGCTTTACGGAACAGAGTCGATCAGTGTTACGGTGGAGAAGATGAAGAGTTGAAGACGCCGGTTCAGCTATTAAAAAGGGCTGTGATGGGTTTTGAAAATCTGAGCCGATAAAACGATGTGTGTCAAAGGTTTGGGCCTTAAAAATATTGGTCTCTTAAGTAAGCTGGGGTTCTATGTAAGGTTTCAGATATGAGTTTTTGATTTTGTTATTACGGTAAAATATTTATATTGTATGAACGAAATTAATCTAGTTAAATATTATGTTTGGTATTTAGTTAATGAATGTAACCTTCTTTTTTTATCTAAAGCCAGTTTAGTCTTATAAAAACCTTATTTGTTAGATTGCAATTTAGTTACTGCTAAGTTTTCTATTGTATAGGTGAGGGACTTGATTTACATGGTATCATGAACTTCCTTGTTTATTATTAGTAGATCAATTGATTTGATGATAAAATGTTTTATATCTTATTGTTTGAGATAATAAGAATGTGTAACATTGGTGAGCATTTAGGTTTTGTTTATATAAGGGTATTAGTAAGTATTGAGGTGTAGAGAAATTTAGATTTGCTGTTTTGTATTCAGGGATGATGCGCTGATACGAAACATAGTGATAATATTAAACAAAGATTTACAGTACAAGTTTAGTTCTAACGATAAGTTTCTATGATCTTCAAAAGATTAGCAGACATCATATTTATCTATCCTAGGTAGCGGCTGGATGTTTATCACTTGTCAAAATGCAGCTACACTATTTCTATATTTGCTGCAAGCATCCTTATCTGCTTCGAAGAGACTTATACGAACTTTATCCAGTTAACATGAACCTTTCCTGTGAAAGGAGGTGATCGCCAAATGCAGTCTAGTCTTGTTTATGTTTTTTACCACTGCCTGATGATTCGCTTCCTGCGAAAATGTTATGATGCTATGATATCAGTATATACGGCTAATAACCTATTTAATGTCTAGGAAAAGGATTTAGATAAACACAAAGATTGATTTATTCATATCTTTTTAATATCAAATATGTTAGATTGTGTAAAGATGGATTAATTAGAATATAAAATTTTGTGAATAAATGGTTTAAACATATCTGTTGAATATGATATATGTTAGAAAAATGTGATTTGGGACATAAAAAAGACGAACAAAAAGTATTATATAGTATCCGATTCTTCAATTTAAGCTGAAGTTATAAGGGAGGATGTGTGTTGTAAGCTGAAGAATTATATTGCAGGAGTTATAAACCTGTATCCTGGAATAAACCTCTTTTGACACCACCTGTTGCGGGCTGACGGTTAATTTCGGAAACTGGCATTGGTGTTTGAGGTGTAACTGAGACAGAGGCTGTGTCGATGGGTTCAGCTCCATCAACACTGAATGTAGTGGCACCTGTTCTGCTATATGGCCTGACCTTCAGGTAGAAGGTGAACATCGTACCTTTCGCTGAAAGCAACACCTCAAGCAAACTTTTGTGATTCTCTACCGGGATATAGGAAATCAGATCCGCACACGACTGCCCAATAATTGATCGAACAGCATCGTCGAAAAGCATAGCAGTGGCGGATGCAGTATCGTCGGCGATTGTTACAGTTGGCATGAACCTGAAGTTATTATAGTCTATATGTTAACATATGAAGGAAAAACTTAATATGCAGTGATTTGAATTTTCAATAATTTGAAGTAGGATGTATATTACTGATGTGTTCGGAACGACTCTAAAAATACTATAAAAACCTAAACCTAAACTTAGACCTAGACACACCTAATTTTACCGAAAATACCTAAACTAAACCGAACCCTAAGGCAAGTGTACCTGTCGGATTGTAGCTAAGCAAAGGCAAGACCGGGAATATCGAACCCTAGAGACACTCTATAGACAAAACAACCTAGGACCTATGAAATGGAAATACTAAGTAATTTGGGGTTTTTGAATTGAGATTGGTTCTAACTGAATTAACTAACTAACTAACTAACTGACTATCAACTAATAACCGAAAACAAGGATCTTCAGGAAAACAAACAATGATAGAGAGGCACCACCCATACCTAGAATCCCAATCAACGCTAACTACCCTACTTGGCTATAACTACTCTAATGGCGGTTGGTTCACCTTTTAAGTCCTTCCCAACTTAATTACTCTAACGCTCGAACAGGAGTTCACCTTGTGAGTACGTCCTACCTCAACTAACCCTAACCACCTCTGAACCTAATCTCGGGCACCTTAAGCTTAGCAGGAGCTACCTCTATTTCCTACAACTGACACGAATAGCAAATCAGATAAATTCCTAGGACACTTCCTTTTGAGACAATGCTAACCTAGTTCATTAACTAACCTGACTACCCGACAGCTATCATCCTTTTGAGCTTATTTAGACAGGCAGAATACTGAATTCAAGCAATCAATTACCAATTAATTCTATGATCTACTAAATTAGCAAACCACATTCAATAGCAAACACCAAGTCACTCTACCAAACTACCTAACTCAAACCGAAAGACATTCGCAAGCTAGGCAAGAATTAATCACTAACCAAAACCCTAAAAACAGTACGCATACACATCCAATTGCAGAAGACAGAGGGATTTAAAGAATAATCACAACATCAATCAAGTAATCATAAACCAAGTATAGTAGCAAACATTAATTGATCATCAAATCGGTCTAGGTGGTAGCAATTATTTAGCCTACCACCATGAAAACAATGAAATCAAACACAAAGTCTGTAAATTCAATCATAAACATGGCTTTAGGGTTAAAAAACAAGAATAATCAGAAAAACCGGATATGAAATCGGCGTTGAATGCTTGACCCTTGATGTTTCCGAATGATTCCAGCCCTTCTCTCCTCTTGAAAATCGCCCTTCTGATCTCTGAAATCGGCCACCAGTCGAAAAGTGTCAAATACAAACCCTAATAATCAATTTTATAGGCCGAATCCTTTTTCTGCGGGTTTTTAGGATGTAAGCGTATCGCCTACTGCCCTATTTCTCCCAGGCGATACGCCTAGGGCTTGCTACGCGACAAAACAGTCGGGTTTCACCGACTTTGACTTCCCTTGACTTTCCCGTCCACGCGTATCGCGTAGAGATACTCAAGTCCCAGGCGATACGCCTGGGACATCTTGTTCAGCACTTATCTTTCTTTTCTTCTTAACTTCTCTCGTGGCCTCGGGAATTCATCTAATACCTACAAAACTTGTGAAAACATAAATAACTGACTCAAAGACACAACTTAACTAAAACAAACTAAAACTAAAGAAAACCGACTCAATTAGACTCAAATACATAACAAAAAGACCCCGGAAATGGGATGTGTTTGCAACACATCAAACATCCCCACACTGACTCTTTTTTCGTCCTCGAAAAATACTGCAATGGAATCATAACCAAGAAATTGACTTCTAAACATTAACATTTAAAATTAACAGTCCACCAAAACAATTCCACATACCATAACGTACTAACACCCTAACTACGATTGCCGACATTTCGATATTAGGGTTTCTATTCGTCATTCTTCGACTTCCAGACGAACTCAGAGGCGATTTTGGGCGACTTGAAGAGCAGAGAAGGCCAGGGAAAAAGGGGGGATCATCGGTGGATCAGTTTCTCAACACGAATCATCATCGGTCTACCGGGTTTCATCCTTTATTCTTATTGTTCTTAATTTCAATCATGTTTTCTGTCAAAGTTCAGATTTTTACTATTACTCTAGACAGTAACATGAGGCTAGGCTAAATTGTTTGTATTGCCTAGACCCACTTGGATGATTATTTGGTGTTTATGATTTTATTCAGTTTTGATTGATTGATTGATGTTGCACTTTTATTAAATTCCAATGATTATCATGTTTGATGCATATGTGTGTTATGAGCAGATTATTAATTGATTGTTGATGCTTAATTTACCCGCGAATGTCTTTCGGTTTAGGTAGATTATCTAAAGTAGTTGACTTTAGGGTTAATTGCGATAGATTGGTTTAGGGTTCTTCTAGACTATTGCATTGATAATTGATTGATAGTTTGATTGTATTGTGCTGCTAAACTGGAGACTTAAAAGGTACAGGTTTAACGGGTAGTTGGGTTGGTTAAAGTTCTAGGGTAGCATTTTCCCAAAAGGAAATGTCCTAGGGTTTCGTCTAGCTTGGTATTCCGTGTCATTCATGGTAGTTATCGGTAGCTCCGGTTATTCTAGGTGTGCTTTAGGTATATCCGAGGGTGACTAGGGTAATTGAGGTAGGACGGACTTAAAAGGTGAACTCCTGTTCGAGCGTTAAAAGTGTAGCTAGGAAGGACTTAAAAGGTGAACTAGCCACCATCAGATCAATCGAAGCTGAATGAGGTTATAGATGCTAAGTAGGATTCCAGGGTCTAGGTGATACTCTTCTCTCATCTGAATTCTCCCAAAGTTTCCTGCTTTTGTCTGTTTGTGCGTTGGTTAGTTAATTTCAGTTAATTAAATCTCAAATCAAAACCCAAATTACTCAGTATTTCCATTTTCTAGGTCTAGGTTAAGTCTTGTCTTTAGAGTGTCCTAGGTTCGATATTCCGGTCTTGCCTTAACTATTCTATAATCCGACAGGTTCACTGCCTTAGGGTTCGGTTCGGTTTAGGTTATTTCGGTAAAATTAGGTGTGTCTTAGGTCTAGGTTTAGGTCTATTTTACTAGTGTTTTTAGTGTCTTTCCGAGCACATCAAACATAATAGGCGAATTTATTTTTAAAGAAAGCACGTGGGGAGGAATACCAGGAAAATTTAAAAGATTCAAATATTCTAATGGATACTTTATGTCTGAATCAGTGTGATTCTGTGAATGAGGAATCATTGAATCGGTACTGAGATAAACCTGAGTCTGACCTAGATACATGTCAAGAATAAGGGCATTGAGCATATCAGCAGTATGATTTTTCGGACAAACAATGGCCCTGTCTGATAAAGATTTTATATCGGAATGAAGAAAGAAAGCATCATCGTAGATGAATTTTATTAAAAGCTGTAGAGCATTGTCGGAGTAAGGAATCAAGAAACAGGAAGGGATTTGTAATGAACGACATTCAGGTTTTGAGCAGTCAATGGGTTCACCTATTATACCGTCTCCAACATTGAGGAGCCAGTTAGAAAAAGCCGTGCAGGCTTCCTTATCAACCAAACTCATAGATGATCTGGAAACACGAAGGTTTTCATGTAATCGCATGAGTGTAAAGTGTTTCCAAAGCTTTGAATTAGGTAGGGCCATTGAAATGACATCATGTTTGGTGGCTTTTTGTTTAATAGGTAATGTTTGCCTGAAATCACCACCAAGCACCACAAAGAGACCCCCAAAAAGCTGAAAAGGGTTTTCAAGGATATCTTTCAAAGTTCTATCCAAACTCTCAAAGCATTTTTTATCAGTCATGGGTGCCTCGTCCCAAACTATCAAACTGGTCTCCTTTAACAATTCTGATAACTGAGTATGTTTCTTGATATTGCATAAAGATTCAGGTTTGATATCTATTGGTATTCTAAAACGTGAGTGCGCAGTTCTACCTGCAGGAAGCAGTAGAGATGCTATACCTGATGATGCAACAGCAAGGACAATAAGCTTAGATGCGCGCAAACAGGAAATGATCGAGGTCCAGAGATATGTCTTACCAGTGCCACCATGCCCGTATATAAATAAGAGAACCTGTTTCTTATTAAGAACATAACCGGTTACAAGATCAAAAATGAAATGCTGCTCAGCGTTCATATCTGCACACATACTTGTAAACAGAGACGTAAGTGCAACACAATCATAATTTCTTTCTTCATTAAGCAACCTATTAGTCATAGAAGACATCAGATTTTCAGAAGGCATAGGAAGGCCAAATTCTTGTAATGAGTGATCACCGGAACTCGATTTAAGTAAAAGCTCTAAGTGATATAGAACATGATCCTGAATGACAGAAGAGTCTGCTTTACACTCGTTAGACCTTGAAGACTGACGAAACCTATAAATGATATCCTCACTCATTGATGATAAAAACTTAGTATATAATAAAAGTGGATTATTAACCTCACAATATAAAAGGATCTGTACAAACAAAGAACGAACCTCAGGAGCTGTACCAGATGCACTGGATTCAGTAAGTGCGGTATCCCATTCAAGATCGTTACCTAATAAACCTAAAGCGTCACATGCTGAACGATAGGTTGGCATGACAATATCATTGACAGTTCTAATAGACTCGAACGATGTACAGTCCCGCTTAAATCCTAAAAGCATACGTAAAAAATACGGTTCTCCACATGTAGGATGAATGTATATAAGTCTACCTATAGATGGAATTCTTTTTGTAGATCTACGAATCCAGCCACGGCCTGTTGACTCCCACCAATACTCAGACAAAAAATCAACATAACGAAGATGCCGACCAGAGGCGTCTGTTCTATTCTTATGCAACCACTCTGTAAGAGTAGTTTTCTTTCCTACTGGGTTACTATTAATTCCATGTAAACGGTTCGAATCCCTAAATGACAAATTCTGCATTCCCTCAAGATGAACAGCCAAAACCTGAACAGCAGGAGATCTATGGTGAATAGGGAAATTCAAAATACGCCAAGCAGCCTCATGGGGACAGATAAATCTACCATCAACAAAATTTTGAATCTCATCAGTACATAAGGACTTATCTACCTGAGGATTAGAGGATTGAGAATCTGATTTTCTTATAGCGAACTTAATACGATCTGTACCTTTAGATATATACTTGAAAAGGTATTTTACCAACATATTCCATCCACAGTATTCAACATTAATATGAGCATTAAATTTAAGGCAAAGAATTCTGTTATAAGGAACAACAAATCGATTATCTATAGGTATATTAGATCTAAGATCAGGAAATACTCGCATACTTCTTTTATAATGAACATAGCCGTTATCATCAAAACGTGTTACATTTTCAAAACCTTTTGGAAAATGTTTTGAACAAAAACCATCTCTCATGCAAGAAGCATTAGGCCAAAGATTACCACATGGACCGTGCATCATCGATTCTGTAATAAGCTTATATAAGACAGGATCACTATATTGATCAGGAACTTCAGCTGAAATGAATTTATCTATATCCGTAGGATCAATAATACGATCTTTCTTAGATACCCATATAAGAATGTGACAGTGCGGAAGGCCTCTTTTCTGAAACTCGATTGTATATAAATCTGTTGTAATAAAATAAATATTATGACAGAGAATAAAGCAAGGGAAGGAACAAATCTACTAAGCAAAATAAAGGATGATGACCTGCTGTAACAGCGCCAAACAAATGACTCGTCCGTATAAAAGAAAGCAGCCTATCTAGCTTTAGACGGAAAACTCTGGCAATTGTATCTGGTCTTTTTTTACTAATACCAACGACAGCAGAAGGCGAAGAAAGGTACGTTGTAATCTCAGGCCAACTAACATTACACGTAAAAGTTATAAAATACTGGGGATTACCATGAACACGACATATCACTAAGGCACCCTGATAATGTTTATACATATACCGTGGACCACCAGTGAAAGAAGAGGGTAACAAAATTCTTTTACCAACAGATTTACCAGAAGTGTCCCCTCGAGAAATCGCATCATGTACCCCATGCAGAAACTCAGTACGAAGATCGGACTGATTATTACGTATATATTCTAAACGGTTCTTTTCAATAGAAACATATGCATCTACCAAATATTGTTGAAACAAACGGCCACCCCGCAGAGGCAGTGAATAAACGTTCGTCCTATCATGAATATGAAAACTATAGTACATGTTAATTGTAAGATGAGTTTTGGGATTACCAGCAGGTTTACGGACAGGGGACTCTAAATTAAGAGTTGGAATGATGACACGGTTTCTATCTATACCAGCAGATGAAACACTAAGACGCATTTCTGGTGACCAACCTTGCTCAGCAAACGGAAATAAAAGCGGATACTGTAACGCCATATACGATGGATGGAGTATACTTATCTTCTGTGCATGACCGGTCTTGTTATGGACGACAATATCAAAATCACCAGAAACATCATTTTCCCCACACAAAATAGCACCCAGAGTACCAGCTGATGGACCATTGTAAGAACGCTGTTTTTTGCCGTCGTACACATGTAGGGCAAAATCAGGCACAAAACATGTAGAACATATATCTCGTGCTGTTCTAAGAAGCTTAACTAAAGGATTAACATCATCCAGTACAGAGATAATAAACGATACTATCTTTGAGACTATACCACCATCATCTTCAAGATCAAATATATTAAGCCTGTTACGAACCTCGTGTTCAGTATCATAGACATACATCTGCATGAATCTAGGACCTTTCTTTGAATCAGGCCACAGAGGACCTGTCCAGTGCAGAATCTGTCCCTGAACTTTAAAAACATACGGACCTTTACCATCATTAATCTCATCATCTATCTCAGCACCAAAGGATGTCATACAAAACACAGAATTATACTTACGAATATTATCCATGAAATGAGAATTCCCAAAAAGCGCCTTTATACAATCGGGGGGGGGGGGGGGGGTCTGCACGAACAGGCAGACGAACCTTACCACGATGACAGCAAATACTATACCTAGGCCTCTCACCGCGAGGGCCGGATTTAACACGTTCCTCAAACCAAAACAGCGCCCCACAATGCTCACAGATCTGGTCACAGGATCCTAAATAATCAGGGGCAACAGCTGTACTACTATCAGATATCAACACAGACGAAGATGACCTAGAAATTCCATTTCTAGTACGGGGCAAAGGAGGAGCAGCTGCAAGCACAACCGATGGAACAATGACAGTGGTTGTAGCAGTGCTCTCAACAGGTGTAACCAAACCACCATTCACCTCCAAAACATTAATGCTGCGTATAATAACTCCGATCAACAGATTTAAAAATCTTATTTCTTGGCTTTAAGGTATGCTGAGATTCCATCACAACAAACAGGTACTACAAAACCTATGCCGTTAATGAATTAGAGCATAACACAAATACAAGTAATATCGATTTACTACCTACAACAACAAACCTAACAAAGATAGATACCTTCAGAAGTATAAATAAGAACAGTAAAGTAAACAAACCAAATCACAAACATTCTGGAAACACAAACCCTAAATAACAGCAGATAAAGATCACCAACCTTTAGGAAGGAAAAAGCGCCAGGCGGAATCAGAGAACCTGAAAACCAAAATCGAAGAATCGTAATGAAGTAACAAAGAAGCTCCAGTAATTTACAACACCAAAAAAATGAAACAAAAAAAATTGTAACCTACGATCGAAGACGAACAGAGAATCTACAGGGACGATGAGCAAGAAAAAGATAAAAAATTGAGACCGTCGAAGAATATAGAGAAGAAAATCGGTGACTGTCCATGGCTACAATCGCTGACTATCGAAAGCTAGCATGGCTAAAGAAGGTACACGTAGGAAGGCTACGTCTGAAATAGGCGAACACGTGTATATCAGGCGATACACAAGAGGCAAAAAAAAAATTAGGAAAAAACGGGCAAAAGTACGATTCGAAACCGAGACCACTCCAAACACACTCTCAGCACCAACCGGCTGAACCAAGTCACGATCTGTTTCTCTATCAAACTAAGCTGTATATATATTATAAACTTTGCTGTAAAAAAAAATCCGGCACAATTCCATAAGCCGGCGTTGTCTAATGTATATATATATAATTTTATACATTTTATATTTAAACAATTTAATCTCATATCACTCTCATTTCAAACAATTATACACAAACATAACATTAACTAAAACAAATTATAAGATATTAAAATAAAAATTCCAAATTACACTATCATCACATAAAATCTTCCAAACTGGTAAAAATGTAAAACCGGTATCATTGTCGATTCGATGTAGTGTAGTTGCAGCTACAAATTATAAATGCCATTGGCCCGTGAAGTTGGTTATTGTAAATTGTGTTTAACACTATATAATTTTCGCCCCATATTCCTTTATTTGGATAATTCATAGCTTTCATATGAGAATATATACCGAGAATATATATACTAACTAGAGATCAACCGCGCGTTGCTGCGGGGTTACCAGGGTATATTAGAAAACTGGAAACTAAAACCGAATATATAGAGGTTTATAAGTAAGTTAGGGCACACATATTTTACATAACAAAAACAAATAACTTCTTACGGAGTGGATCACATAGACTATTTTACAAACAAAATTTGATCAAATAAGTGCAAAAATACTAAGAACATTATTCTAATTAACGTGTGCCCTTAGCATCTGAGGAAGCGTTAATTAATCTATAAACGGTGACTGTGTTAGTCAATATACTCATAATATTTGCTACCCAAAAAAATGTTCATATCTCTTTACACCTTAGATTCTTTGAAAGTCATCCTACAAATCTTATTAAGATGGTATATTTTTGAAATAAATGCCCATATACATGCACTCATATGTTGGTTCTTCTGTATCTGATTATTATTCCAGATAACTACTTTTTTGCTACATATACACGTACTTAAATGGCTGCCCAATATTATACACAACACAAAGAAAACACAACTGTATTAAATAAATTATCTGGTTTCCCTAAAATAAAAATAGTAAAGAGCTAATTAAGTTGTAAAGTATTTGTACATAAAGGAATGTTTCCTATATCAACAGTAAATAACAAACAAAAATGAGAATGAAGAAAGTTATTTCAGAAACTTTTAAATCTCAGCATCCTAATTCCAGCCACAACTTCCTATAATGAAAGTTTATGCATTCAAGGTAAAGCATTGGAATTATAAAGAAGGGTTTCAATTTAAAGAAAACAAATGAAAAGAATTTTTTTTTTTTTGAACAGCAAATTTTATTCAACACCACCCCCCTCCCGGAGGCAGCAAGAGGCTGCAAAACCGAGAGCCGAGGACCACCAAAATTACATCACACGCATATTCACCCAATCAATACATTTCTTACTCCTACTATCACACCACAATCTAGACAAACTTTTAATATTACATCTAACTCTATCCATCGACACCGTCTTGGCTTGAAACTTCACCTTATTTCTTTCCTTCCACAAGCTTCAAACGGCCACATAGACAACCGCTTGAATAATTGCCCTCTTCCCCCCATCCACCCTTAACGCAGCCAAGTTGAAGCAAGTCTCTTTCACCGAATCACCTTTGACCACAAGCTTCAAACGGCCACATAGACAACCGCTTGAATAATTGCCCTCTTCCCCCCATCCACCCTTAACGCAGCCAAGTTGGAGCAAGTCTCTTTCACCGAATCACCTTTGAAACTTGGAGCCTTGACCCAAGCTTCAATCCAGCTCCAAACCGACTTGGCAAATTGGCAATCCATAAACAAATGGTTGCTTGTTTCCTGGCTCCCCATACACAGACTGCACAGCGAAGAGGTCAGCCGCATCCCTCTCTTCAACAGCCCTTAATGAAAATAAATTCATTACGGGAATAACATCACCAAATTCCTGTAAGCAGAGAAATCAGAAACATATTTTGGAGTCTAATTCAAGTAAGAAAAAGCAAAGAAGTCGACAAAATAAGATATCAAGTATGAATACTATAGAGAAAGCAATTAGGGGTCCTAAAAAGGTTAAGAGATTCAAAAATGCCTCTAAAATAAAGTACTAAGATGTAGAGGTCTGCAATTGACCGCAATTGAAGAAGAGAAGTGTCCGACTGAAATATGGAAGGCGGTGAGGACTTTCGAAGGAATTAGAAACCTAAAAAGGAAAATTACCTCAGGAAGCTATATAACGATTCAAGTGATCTTCAGTGAGAGAAGATACACATTCGGTCGAAAGGAAATAATAGTTTAAGAGATGCGGGATTCTTGATATTAAAGTAATTATAATTCAAGAAATATTATACACAAGGTCTATTTACATATTTAAATATCATTTCTACAAAGGGATGATGGCGTTGCTAATATTTGTATGAGTGGATTTGGATGGGTTGGGTGGTGTTTTTTGTGATTCACTGAAACAATGTTTTTTTATGTAATGAAGTTATTTAACCAATTACTTATATGTTTCATCAAGAGGGGGGGGGGGGGGTGAAGTTACTGAAAAAACAAAAATTATACACATGAACCAAGATGCCAAAATATTTATGTAGCAACTATGTCGATTAGTATTAGAATATGGTACATGTCCTAATAATATATGGTAATATTTTTTTTTTCAAAATAAAATACAATTAATATAGCAGAACGCAATAGTAAATTACCATAAAAAGTAATACAATTAATATTAATCTTTTAAAATGGACCATTAAAATATATATTAATCCTTGTCTGTCGGACGGAGTGATTTGTATTTCTGTAGTTTCAACCATATAATGAAATTATAGCAGATGTACTATTGTATGATGCTTCGAGTAAAATTTAAAAAAAAAAAAAACTCATTTGTATAAGAAAAAATTTATCTATTCAAACAAATCAGGTGCTAGTCAGGTGAGCATCCACAAATTTTTTTGCATATAACCTTCTTTTAGAATAGAAACATTTTGAATATCCTAATCTAGGCCTATATATGTCCTATACTGATATCCTCCATTTTTCATATGTATAATTTAATTTGAGCTCATAAAACTGAACAAATTTAAATTCCTTATAAACATGTATGTATCATTCATACGTATAGTTTAATTTACTATATATCAGTTACATACGTCTTCTATAACCCATATGCATCATACATATGTAATGGGTTCAAATGGAAATCTACACATCAATGAATGATATTCCCAAGTGTTCATATGTATAAGTTTATTTGAACTCATTACATGTCCTATACTGATATTCTCATAATTCATATATCTATATTTGTTTATATTGTTCTAAATTGGTTCAGATGATTTCCATGAGATTATTTTCATAGTAAGAAGGTTTTAATACCTACTGTATATATTGATTTGAACTTTGAAATCTTATCTGAACTTAAACCATTCAATAATTCTTAAGGTACAAATAAAGACTTACTATCCATTTTATATGGAATCCTTTTGTATCTTACAATTTTTTTTACTCCTTAGTCCTTACTACCTATGTACAAATATTTCTAAATTCATGATGCTATTTTTTTTGCCTCTGCAAACACGCATCCATTTTTTCCCCTGTTGTCCTCATTGTTTATGTTTTTATAACATTATATTTTTTACAAATCCTCTTCCAACGCTGCCTCTAAGTATGTATCTGTCTAATGATTAAACTATTGTAAAAAGTTTATACCTCTAAGATATTGTGGCTATTCAACTACAAAATAAAGCCTTCTACAGAGCATCTCCTCATCATATAAATCTACCATAAAAAAGGTAACCAAGTAAAAACAAAGTTTGGGTTTGCTATAAATCATGACGAAAATAATTTATGTAAATTGTAGGTACAATGGTACATATACAACCTAAACCCAAAATCTAGGGCAAAATTGAAGCTAAAACCAACAATTTTTGAACTGAACTTCTAAATTAAAAAAAAAAGGGTTAAGCAAGTAAAAACAAATTTTGGATTTGCATTCAATCGCAATCTAAAGAAGTTCTATAGATTACAACTACATACACAACCTAAACCCAAAATTTAGGGAAAAATTAAAGAAAAAACCCAAAAGCGAATCCTGTTACACAGCCGCAGGTTGGAGTAGTAGAAATTAAAATTTTGCATAAGAAGGAACCCTAACCTTTAGAAGAAGCGCATCAAATCGAAGACTGGTTTGAGAAGAGGAGAACCCTAACCTTCAGAAGAAGCGCATGAAATCAACACTGGTTTGAGAAAAGGAGAGATAGATGTTTCAGAGGCTGAATGTGTTGGGCTATGAGAGTTAGGAAGACGTAGGAGAAACGCGTGAACTGGGAGTAAAAATCTTTAAAATAAATAAATTAAAAAAAAAACTTTTAAAAAAACGGGTTATGAAAGATTCGAACCCGACAAAATTCAAACAAATAGAGTATCCCAGCCAACTGAGCTGTATCTTACTTTGTTAAATGTTATGAATGTTCAATATATATGTAGAATGGTTATTTATTAATTTTGGCGTGAAACCATAGGCAAAGTTTTCAATTGTATATATATACAATGGGCTCCATAAAGTTATTGATGATTGTAAATTCCCTAAATACAAAGAACTATTACCATATTAATACATTAGACAACTTGTGAGTTTATTTACAAAACTGCCATCGAAAACCTTTTATGATATATATTTGTTGTTCCAAATATTAACATTGTAGGCGTGCAGCGCAGCTGGTTTTGTCGGCTGCATTGCAAGCCATTGCCCTGGGTTCGAAACCAGGGAAAACCATAACCCTTTTTTTTCTTCTTTTTTCAATGTAAATTTTTTTTTTCTTTTTTTTTTTTGGTGTAAAATTTTTTTCCTTCTTTTTTCAATGTAAACATTTTTTTCCTTCTTTTTTTCAATGTAAACCTTTTTTTTCTTCTTTTTTCTATGTAAACAATTACCAACTAAGCATAATATTTAATTTTAAACTATACATCGAAAATTAAAATAACAGTCATGTTAATTAAAAATATCAGTTCATACTATTATGTTTTATACTTATTGGATTAGTAGATTAAGTTATATTTTATTGTTTCTTTTCATCTTTTAACTCTTTTTTTGTTTTTATTTATGAAATATTATTAAGTTTAATTAGTTATCTTTAAGTGTCATTAAAATATGTTATCAGATTCTTTATTCATTAACTAAATATATATTAATAGTTTTATAATATCGTAAGGCATTTTAATTTTCACCCCTTTTTCTAATGTTTAGATGTGCTAACCTTCTCCACCTCAATTTACCTCCTTACTTCAACAGTTATTTTTTTGTATTCTTTTTTCTATTACTCTCATTTTTTTGGTCGACTTATATAAAGATGGTTGTTGTTGAGTGGTTAATGTTGTTTTTTAAGAGTTCAATTCTCACTTTCATCATTTCTCTTCTTTTCATTAATATTTTTTTTGGGTTTCTTCGTTTTATTGTTCTTTTAGATGTGTATTTTTATTTTAGGAACTTAGATTTAATCCCTTCGATTAGCGTATTTTTTATGGTCTGCGATAATAAAAGGGTTACGATATAAAAGTGCCGGATAGAAACCAACTGCAGCTGCGATGGAAAAGAAACAAACTTTTTAGGTACAGCCAAGCTGGGACTGATTTCTCCCCGGCAACATGTGTTTGGAAAAAAAAAAAATTCAACCTCGGATCAACAAAGCACTGGCGCAATTGGTCTGTCTATCTGTTGCCTATCAAAGTACCCATGTTCGACTCCTGCTAGGGTCATTTTTTTGAATAGTTTTATGTTTGGCCATCAGACTACTTGCCTTCCGCTCTCTCTTGACCTCATTAATTCTCCTCCTGAAATTAATATCTTTAAATTCTACTAGGTTAGTAACCCGTGTACTACACGGGCTGAATATAGATTCATAATATTAGATAAATAGAAAAGAAAAAGATAATGATCAAGAAATTTGAAAATTCTGATTGATATAAAATTCTTATAATATATTAAATAATAATTTAATACATTTAGAAATTTATTATGTTTGAGAAGTTGTTGATAAACTTTCCACAAAAAGACTAAAACTATTTAGTAAATTAATCAAATCTACATTAATTCTATCAAAATTTTAAAATAAAATTATATTTTTGACAAAATTTGGTAATTAATTTTAGTTGATGATTTACTAAATTGTTAATTGATTGTGAGCTTGACATGTGGCGATGGTGATGTGGACCATTTATAAATGAGACATGTGGCACAAATTTTATTGTTTATTAGGATTAAGATTTGTTTCTTTTTGTTGACCTACGCTTCCTAAACGGAAAAATGGATTTTAATAATACAAGTTTTACCTTGTTGGCGGATAATAATACGAGTTTTAAAATTTCCTCACAATAATACGAGTTTTGTGGGTATTGGATTCTAATAATACACCGTTAGTTTTTTACTAACGGTGTTAGTATGTTGCCTACGTGGCAGGTGCCACGTCAGGTGCCACGTAGGAGGAAAACAGTCCACGTCAGGTGCCATGTAGGCAACAAACTAACACCATTAGTGAAAAACTAATGGTGTATCATTATAATCCAATACCCACAAAACTCGTATTATTGTGAGGAAATTTCAAAACTCGTATAATTATCCGCTAACAAGGTAAAACTTGTATTATTAAAATCCATTTTTCCCTTCCTACAACAAATACACTTCGAGTTTTTCGTTGCTTTCCATCTCCTCATTTCCAATTGCCTTATCCAAACTTGGAGGTTTGTTCTTTGATTTTTTTTGCCTTCTAAATGTAGTTTCCTTCTTTATGAGATTGTCAAAATGGCCTTCGAAAGCTTCCTATTATCTTAAATATGTTCATAGCTTTGGGTTTTTGCTTCTTCAAATCTATTTTAGTAATTTTTTAATCCTATGTTCTGCTCTTTATCTCTGAGACTGTTGTTTTTTATTTGTGTTGTTCGATGTACACTTACAAATTTTATCTCCAATCCATAGGTTAGTTACATTTTTATTAATTACTAGGTTAGTAACCCGCGTAATACACGGACTGAATAGAGAGTAATAATATTTGATAAATACAAAAGAAAAAGATAATGATTAAGAAATTTGAAAATTATGATTGATATAAAATTCTTATAACATTTAAAATTTTATTATGTTTGACAAGTTGTTGACTACTTTTCATTAAGGACTAAAATTATTGAGTAAAATTAATAAAATCTACATTAATTTTATTAAAATTTCAAAATAAAATTTTAGGTTTGATAAAATTGGTAATTAATCTTAATTAATTATTACAAAATCGGTAATTGATTGTGAGCTTGACATGTGACGGTGGTGATGTGGATCATTTATAAATAAGAAATGTGCCAAAAATTTCAATGATTTATTAGGATTAAGATATATAGAGTGGACAATCTATTAATATAGTGTTTAAAAAGATTTCTTGCAACTTAGATATGGATCATTGGGGAGTTGTTTAAAAAGATTAATTATTATTTGCATGTCGGGTTCGACCCCTACGACTAGGTGCAATATTTTTTAAATAAATTTCTGTTCTTTGTTAAATAATAACAAAAGAAAATTGTAGTCGACACCTCTTTTTTTTTGTTTACTACATAACAAGAGTTCGATTCTTATTAGCAGTTGATGAACAATCGGAAGAGACTTCGGCGTTGATATCTTCCCGATATTTAGTGTATAATCTGATTATTTATCTCATATGTTCACTCTAAGCTGAAAGAAACCTTCAAAGGGATTGAAAGTAAACGTATTTTGACTTAAAGCAATCGATATTGATCAGTTTGCCCGTTTAGTTTTCAACCGAAGATTGAGATGATATTTATGGGTTCTTTTTTCTATAGATTATGTGTATGGTTGCTTTTTCCATGAATATTCAACTTCATTATGTTTCTTATTTCACTTGAACGACTATCAAAACACCATTTCACCCCACTAACTTAATACTTAACTTGCTATTTCTTTTTCTTTTCAGGACCTTCTTCATATGATGATCCACCACACACTTAGGTGGTGTTTGTTTTTACTGAAAAAGCTCTTCTGTCCTCTTATGTCTGCGCCGCGCAGACCACGCGCAGACATTTAGGTCTGCAGACTCTTTGTTTTTTCGAAGACATTTCCTTAAAAAATGTATGCGCGGCCTCTTCTTGGTGCAGATGTGGCCCAGCCACTTCTGACATCTTCTAACATCTGCTAACATTCTCTTTAAACTGTTTTTTCATAAACAAACATTTTTAACAAAGTTTTTTTTAAAAAAACATTTATAAACAGTTTTTTTATAAAAAAGTTTTTTTTTTAAAGTTTTTTTCTAAAAAAAACTTTTTTAAAAACTTTTTAAGTATTTTAAACAGCTTTTAAAAAACTTCTTTAACCAAATTTTAAAAAGTTCAAAACAAACGTGTTAAACAGTTTAAAAAAAACGTTTTTAAATTGTTTTTTTAAAAACCTTTGTAAACAATTTTTATAAAAACGTTTAATAAAGACATTTTTTAAAAAGATTTTATCAAAAAAATGTTAGTTTTTTTAAGAACGTTTTTTATAAAATTTATATTTAAAAACGTGTTTTATAAATTTTTATTTTTAGAAAACGTTTTTTATAATAACAGTTATTTTCAAAAAAGAATATTTTAAATAGTTTAAAAAAAACTTTTGTATACAATTTCTAAAAAACGCTTTTTAAACAATTTTTTAAAAATAACTTTTTGTTAAAATATACAGAAAGAAAATCAAAAGGTTTGAATAGTAATTAACTATAAGTTTTAAAAACAGTTTATTTAAATTTCAGTTTATTTTAGCAGTTTGCAGAAGTTAAAAAACAAACAGTCTGCTTCTTACAGACTGCAGAGGTTTGGTCCACCTCTTCTTCTACAGATGTCTGCAGATGTGGTCCGCAGACTGCAGACGTTTTACCTCTTAAAAAACAAACAGCACCTTAGGCAAGACTACTTGATCTCCACCACCCGTGGTTAAATGTTTTGTAAACACTACTTTCAGATGTTTTGAATGTTATATGTACATATACAACTACCCAATTTTGCTATGTAATATATGGGTTTCAAATTCTTTACGCGTCTGAAAACTTTGAATACATAACCGCTACAACGCGCGGTTGATTCCTCGTTGTAAATGAAAGATTAATAGGTCACGAATGAAAGCATTATATAGTTGTTTATGCACTAACCAACCGGAAAGTTGTCGATCCAAGCTCGTGTCTACGTAATTTCATCCATCGGATGGTGGCCTAAAAGAGTGAGTTCGGTTTAATTAAAAGCCTTAATAAGAGGATATATGTAAATGTCCAGTAATTTTAAAATTAGATAAGTGGTGTGAAAAAAAATAGTTGTGTTGTGTTGGTATTGTTACGGGAAAATAGTTAATTATCTTTTATCAAATATACGGGTTTGAAAAGGGTCAATAACAGTGGGGGCCCTGAGTATGTGCGAGAGGTGTGACGGAACATGGTCAATCATTTTTGGGGATCCATATTTTCAAAAAAAATATATCTATATTATATACTATGAAAACTTAATCAATCAATTTACTATGAAAATGATAAGAGATCTGCAAAATTTATCGGTAATTACTTAAATGTCATTTTAAAACTATAATTTTCTTATGTTTATCGTTATAACTTATTTTTTGTCTTATTTAAAAACTTCTTCCATTTACAATTTTATTTTTGAATGGGGCCCATTTTTAGCTTGAACAGGGCCTGGTCAACAAATTTTACATTGCCATCTTCACACCTTGACCACCCTCATGTCAAGCAGGGACGTTTTCAAGATTTTAACTGTACGGGCCGAATTTAAAAAATGTGTCTTTATATAAATTATTATTTTTATAAATCGATGATAATTGTTATAAAAACTGTGCCACATCCCTTATCATTTATTCGATTTGTGAATTTTTATACATAATTATTCATTTAATTACTTTAAATATGAGGTCGACTTAGAAAAATAAAAATAAATGTTAAATAACATATGAGATACAAATGATTTTTTTCTTATACCTTTTTTATAACATATGCCATATACGATCGCAGGGGCGGACCCACATAGAGCCCAGGGGTAGCGCCCGCTACCCCTGAACTTTTACCCCGACGTGCAAATTTTTTTTTTTATAGGTTTTCGGTTTTTCGCGACCCCTGAAACGAATTTTTCGCGACCCCTGGAAGAAATTTTATGGCTTTTACTTAAAATTATGATCAAAAGTCTCTTAAAAATATGATTAAAAGCCCGTTAACTACCTAAAAAAATTTTTCGGGGGCGCTGCCCCCGAACCCCCGTTAGTCCCCGCTACCCCTGATATTCTTTCCTGGATCCGCCACTGTACGATCGTCCGTCCTCCGTCCTGCACATGCTCAAAGAGACCCCACGCCAACCTCTCACATCAAGATCTCACGGACTACACCATATAAACTTATAGTTAAAAACACATTTATCCTAAAAATTAAAAAATATTTAAAAGATATAACAATCAATTTTCATTCACCCTTATCTCTATCTTTTGGGCTGGAAGAATTGATAACTTTTGGGTTGGAACTAATTGGAAGAATTGGTTGGTGTTAAGATAAGAAATACTAATGACGTAGAAAAAATAGTGTATTACGTATAACTAGATGTTCTTACGTGTGTGTTGTTACACGTCTTCATTTTGCATCATCCATCAATCCATCATGTTGTTGGGTTTTAAGAACCTTATCAAAGCCATTTTAACTCCTTAAAATGTAAAACGCAGCGGAAATTCAAAACCATAGTTTGATTAGTTGATGTTAAAACCGATTTTAACACTTGATTATAAAACCCAAAACCAAGGATCCAAATATGTATGCATGCTATCAAAACTAAAACCAACCATAGGGGGTTTTAGATATACCTTC
>JBCNJP010010521.1:0-21804 GCA_039602395.1 Deinandra increscens subsp. villosa
GACATATCAGCAAATGTTGATGAGCGAAGCCACAATCTAAGTGCAAGTGTTACAATTCCGAGAACGCAAGCGCAAGTGTCAAGTAGCAGTTACAGCTGAGACTTATAAATAGAGATTTACAGGCTCATAACGAGGGGGTCCAGATTTTTACACCTTTCTATGTGTTTCCTTGAGGAATCACTTGTAATTTCTCTCACTTGTAATCTCACATCCAATCAACTGAATCTTGATTTGATCCTACTTGTTTATGCATTCGATCTTCATTATTGCTTTAATCATGTTGAATCATGGAATCTTATCTACATGCGGTGGGATTTTATGGTTCATCAATTGGCGCCATCCGTATTCTTTGATTTCTGCAAAAATGGAGAAAGAATCGACTCGAGATAACATGAGAAAAATGGTGTTGTAATAACTTCAAATCTAGAAAGGATTAATTCGAGTTTGAGGACCAATGGTATGAAATCTCAACTCACAATTTCAAATCTATGAAGGTTTAGAATTTTCAGATCTGTTGAAGATTAGATCTATAAACATTTAAGTTTCCAGGTATGAAAGTTTGATTTATTAGTTTCAAATTCGTGATTGTCTAAAGTTCTCCGCTCGTTTTTATAAAAAAAAATAATAATAAGGATGGAATCTCAATTTACAATTTCTATAAATGTTTTACTGACACACACTCATAGTGTAAGTGTGTGAAAGAGAAATATTATATGTAATTTATTATTCAGATCTAGAATCCTTCGCCTTCGTTTAAACCTCGAAATGAGATTCGGATTTAGATTGCTTCGTTTCTCAATCGTTTGTTAAGGATGATTCGGACTATTAAATTTCTGTAATTATTTTGATGATTTGATCTTGTTTGAGATGAGATTTTCTATGAATCATTACTATCGTCGCCGGCGAAAATGGAGGAAATAATCATCGTTAGAGCTGTAAAGAAAATTGGATCAGCAGTGAGTGTTCACGGTGTTTGTCAAAGCTGCCGTTGATGTCGCTCCTTGGTGTTGCAACGGCGGAAGCTCAGAGGAGCTTCTACAGCTTCATATATTCTCCGATGAGATTTGATGCTCCGAAGAATTCCAACTAATTGAACAAAGTATGACCGGAAATTTGGTAAAGTAGGCCGGAGATTTGATCGGAGAAGATTCCGATTAGCGTTGCAAATCATTTCAAAATTACTTGAAATCAGTTATTGAGTACACCTTTTTCGAAGAATCGGAGGTAATTTTTGTTCTTGTTGAGATAATTTTTTCTCTAACGCTAACGTTTTTTAAGATTTGGTACTATTTCGAATGGATTGGCGTGAAGCGATAGAAAGCACACGGTATTTGTGCTCTTGATGTTTTAGCAAGGGTAGATGTTCTTGTATGATCAAGTACAACATATTTTTATCAATTTTGACTGTTTAGAAGTCAACTGTTGCTAAACAACGAAGAACTGCGAACTTGATTTGGATTCAAGTTTAAGGAATGACGGTACCGAATGGGCGATCGAATCAAGGTGTTATTGATAAATAAATTCGTAATTCTAGCAACTTAGATCTACCAATTGATAAGGATGAAATCAATTCCATTGAGAATGCTTGATTCATGATAAAGTCACCATAGATGAATACCTCTGAAGCTCGAAGATCTCAGATCCGTGATCATGGAAATCTCCTTAAGATTTTCAGTTCATGATAAAGGGAGTAAGCAGTTTTTTCATCACCTGCATAAAGTTTTTAGGTAAACTTTCTATGCCCTTTTTAGTGATTTTGACTCTAAAAAATAAAAAGGTCAACAGGTGAAGGCTTGGATTCGTTGAATTTTGACTTGGGTATCAAAAGTTGACCTGTTTGGTTTGGATAAACAATTTCATGTTTATCCAAACCAAACAGGTCAACTTTTGATACCCAAGTCAAAATTCAACGAATCCAAGCCTTCACCTGTTGACCTTTTTATTTTTTAGAGTCAAAATCACTAAAAAGGGCATAGAAAGTTTACCTAAAAACTTTATGCAGGTGATGAAAAAACTGCTTACTCCCTTTATCATGAACTGAAAATCTTAAGGAGATTTCCATGATCACGGATCTGAGATCTTCGAGCTCAGAGGTATTCATCTATGGTGACTTTATCATGAATCAAGCATTCTCAATGGAATTGATTTCATCCTTATCAATTGGTAGATCTAAGTTGCTAGAATTACGAATTTATTTATCAATAACACCTTGATTCGATCGCCCATTCGGTACCGTCATTCCTTAAACTTGAATCCAAATCAAGTTCGCAGTTCTTCGTTGTTTAGCAACAGTTGACTTCTAAACAGTCAAAATTGATAAAAATATGTTGTACTTGATCATACAAGAACATCTACCCTTGCTAAAACATCAAGAGCACAAATACCGTGTGCTTTCTATCGCTTCACGCCAATCCATTCGAAATAGTACCAAATCTTAAAAACGTTAGCGTTAGAGAAAAAATTATCTCAACAAGAACAAAAATTACCTCCGATTCTTCGAAAAAGGTGTACTCAATAACTGATTTCAAGTAATTTTGAAATGATTTGCAACGCTAATCGGAATCTTCTCCGATCAAATCTCCGGCCTACTTTACCAAATTTCCGGTCATACTTTGTTCAATTAGTTGGAATTCTTCGGAGCATCAAATCTCATCGGAGAATATATGAAGCTGTAGAAGCTCCTCTGAGCTTCCGCCGTTGCAACACCAAGGAGCGACATCAATGGCAGCTTTGACAAACACCGTGAACACTCACTGCTGATCCAATTTTCTTTACAGCTCTAACGATGATTATTTCCTCCATTTTCGCCGGCGACGATAGTAATGATTCATAGAAAATCTCATCTCAAACAAGATCAAATCATCAAAATAATTACAGAAATTTAATAGTCCGAATCATCCTTAACAAATGATTGAGAAACGAAGCAATCTAAATCCGAATCTCATTTCGAGGTTTAAACGAAGGCGAAGGATTCTAGATCTGAATAATAAATTACATATAATATTTCTCTTTCACACACTTACACTATGAGTGTGTGTCAGTAAAACATTTATAGAAATTGTAAATTGAGATTCCATCCTTATTATTATTTTTTTTTATAAAAACGAGCGGAGAACTTTAGACAATCACGAATTTGAAACTAATAAATCAAACTTTCATACCTGGAAACTTAAATGTTTATAGATCTAATCTTCAACAGATCTGAAAATTCTAAACCTTCATAGATTTGAAATTGTGAGTTGAGATTTCATACCATTGGTCCTCAAACTCGAATTAATCCTTTCTAGATTTGAAGTTATTACAACACCATTTTTCTCATGTTATCTCGAGTCGATTCTTTCTCCATTTTTGCAGAAATCAAAGAATACGGATGGCGCCAATTGATGAACCATAAAATCCCACCGCATGTAGATAAGATTCCATGATTCAACATGATTAAAGCAATAATGAAGATCGAATGCATAAAACAAGTAGGATCAAATAGAGATTTCGTTGATTGGATGTGAGATTACAAGTGAGAGAGAAATTACAAGTGATCTAGAGGAAACACATAGTTAAAGGTGTAAAAATCTGGACCCCCTCGTTATGAGCCTATAAATGTCTATTTATAGTCTCTCAGCTGTAACTGCCTCTTGACACTTGCGCTTGCGTTCTCGGAATTGTAACACTTGCACTTCCGTATGGGCTTCGCTCATCAACATTTGCTGATATGTCATGTGCACTTCCGAGTCCAAGTGCATCTGATTTTGACCCATCCTCATCAATCCCTGTTACAGTCTCTAGCAATAATTCCATACCAACCTCCTAAGATCTCCAAGAAAGTAGCCACCAAACTTGCCAATCCAAAATTCAGAGCTGATAATTTCACTCCCATGATTCCTTTTAAGAAGAAGCCTCCTCCTACTATGGATTTTTCTGATATCTTTCCACCTACCCCACCTTCTAGCCCAACTCCTGAAACCAGTAAACCACCTTCACAAACATCACTTCCTCCACTCACCATCAATGAACCCTCCACCACCATCACCAAACCTACTGAAGTCCAGGCTTGCCCTTCTTCATCTGACAGAGGCAAGAAACCCATTGTGCCAGAAACCACTGTTGACTCTGATGAAGACAGATTGGTCAGAAAGAGAAAGTTGATGCATGCCAAGTCTAAAAGAAATCAAAAACAAATGAGAAGAGGTCCTCCTAGCAAAAGACGAATTGTTAGTTGGACAGTGGATGAAGCCACATTTGATTTTACTTTTACTATGGCTAGTGGCATAACTCAAGTGGTAAATGCTCACAAGGCAACTTCTCAACTCACCCTGCAGCAAATGACAGACATCATTCTAAAACTCAAAGAAGTTATGAATCCTTCAAGAGCGGAGCACATGTTAAGGCTTATAATTGAGCCATCTGTGCTGGAATGTGGAATGCTCTATCGAAGCAATTTAGATGATGAATCAGCAGGAGAAGAAGAAGAAATGCCCTCCAGTGAAATAAAATTTATCATTTGGGAAGAGGAGGAGAAGCTATTCTATGTTCATAGAGCTGATGGCACCTTTACAATCCATGAGTCTATTTCTGTTCAAAAAGAATGGAACGAAATGGACTGGAATTCAACTAAACACATAAAGGTGACCAAAACAAACACCAAAGAGCTTTATCAGAATCTTGATGCCAGTATCAGAACTACGGACAAGTAGAACAAGGTGAAGAAGATTTTTGGGTACAAGTCAATTTTGAAGAAGAACTTTGACTTAGAAGAATAATTTGACAGCATCAGCTTAGGGGGAGATTGTAAGGAACTTCGGTTTTGAAGTTTTCCAGTTGAACTCAAGTTTTGACAGTTCCGGCTGAAGTTGAAGCGGAACTACAACTTCAAGCGGAACAGCAAGTTCAAGCGGAAAGAAGCAGTTTTGTCACTTAGTGAATATTCCGGGTGAACTCGATTATCCATCAGATAATGAGTTCAACCTGACTTTTCCTGAGAAGTCTTTTCTGCAGTCACATCCTGCAAAAGCTTCTCGTATGCTTCTACATCTGCCCAAGCCGCTCTCCAAAAGTAGATTGTTGCTGTCAACACGCAAGTCGTCTCAAATGTCGAAGTTTATTCTTTTGGTAGCTTAGATTTGACTTTATAATGTACGGTCTAGATTAGATCACATGAGATCAATGGCTGTGATTGATCTCATCTACACTATATATAGCTTGTTATCTCTTAGTTTACAACGAGAGGTTATCACTTGTAATAGTATAGCTTTGAGTTAATGCAAATAGTGCCGAATATTCGATATCTCGTTATCTTTACTATTTTGCAAATCAATCCTTTATACTATACAAGAGTTTAACATTGCTTAAGAAAAGTTAAATATAACTTAATTCCGCAAGGTTATATTTGCAAGTAAAGTGAATTGTTTAAGTTTAACTCTGACTTATATCGATCCTACAGTTGTTTCGAACTTGATCATAAATTCTTCGCTTCTGCTGAATAGGCTTTACACCTGGATAAACATTTAGTCTATGTTCAGCGAAATGTCTAGGGACCCCCGTCATATCCAACGGTTCCCATGCGAAGATATCCACATTGTCTATTAATAGTTGAAACAACTTCTTCCTTATTTCTCCTTCTAGCTGTGATCTAATTTCGATTGTTTGATCCGGAAACTTCTCATTTATGATCCATTTGTTTTTCTCTACAGTACCACTTTTATAATCCTTCAAGCCTTCTTCTGGTATCAGTGGTTTTTCAACCAAGGCTACATGTGGATCTGCATCTGTTTTAACAGTTGCGACTCCTCTTGGAGTTGGGAATCGAACTAATCCATGTGCTGTTGAGACTATATCACCTAAAACTTTAAGCCCAGGGCGAACAATAATGACATTGTGAGGAGAAGGAGTTGCCACTGCAATAAAAGTCATCATTTCTTCTCGGAAGAGTTTATCGTCACCAAAGATCACTGGGAGAGTTATCTCTCCCATCGGATGTACCACTTCTCTAGAAAAGCCAATAAGAGTGGAATTATGAGGCTTCAGCCTTTGTTGCACATCTAGTCCCATTTTCCGGAAGCAAGACTCATACATAATTTCTGATGCGCTTCCAGTATCGAGATAGGTCCATTTCACTAGAAACCCAGCAATACCGACAGTCACAATTACTGGATCCTCTCTGCATTCTTTTCCAATCAATGGTGGAAACGTAATCTCTTGACTTTTCCATTTTTCTTCTTCAAATTTTGTTTTAACACTACGATGCCAAACGTTCGATCCTCTTTGTATCATTGCAATCACAGGTTGTTTAACAGCTGGAGGGCGTCCCTCCTTAATATTTTTGACCAGATGCGATAATTTTCCAGATTTGATGGCTTTTTCAATCTCACTTCGCAAGTGTCTACAATTGTCTGTGTCATGACCATGATCCTTGTGATAACCACAATATTTACCCATGTCACTTCCCAAAGGATTATAAGTCCTTTGAGGTTTTGAAAATTGGACATTCTCTGTTGCTAAGATTTCACTTGGGGTTTTTGTAAGTGATGAGAAATCATTGGATCTGGGCTCCCATGCCTTTTTGTAACCTCCGTAATTACTCTCCCCCCTACGATCATAAGGTTGAGATCTAAATTTTTTCCAAGATTGATTTCTTGTTGGTGCAGCAGAGACACTTGCATTTGCATTTCGGTAACTACCACTTTTTTTAGATGGTTTCTGGGTATTCACACCCTGAATGTTTCCAGAAGCGCTTCTTCCCTTTACATAGGTCCTAACACGATCCATAAGCACTTCCATTGTCTGAGGTAGATCCTCGTGCAATTTTTCCACCAGGTGTGTATGTCGAACACCATGGCAAAAGCCAGATATACGTAATTGATCCTATGCACCAGATATTTTCATAGTTTCATTGTTAAAGCGCATAACAAAGCTTTCAAGGGTTTCATCATTCCTTCTTCGGATGTTATGCACTTCTGTCACCTCCTTTGTGCACTTCCATTGTTGGCTAAATTGCCTTAGGAATTTTGTCCTTAGATCCTCAAAGCCGCTAATTTGTGCATTTGGAAGTGCATCGAACCATATTCTTGCAGGTCCAGTAAAGGTCTGTACCAACATGTGGCACCATGTTTCTTCTGACCATCGTTCAAGCCTCCCAGGAGTGATAAAATCAAATATATGATCATCAGGATCTGTTAGTCCACCATACTTCTTTATGGAAGTTGGCATTTTCAGCTTTGCTGGGAACTTAGCATTTGCGATCCAATCTTGAAACTTAGAATGCTCTTGCATTGAAGCAGGAAAGTAAGGGACAAATACATCCTTCGTTTCTGATATTATAAAATCCATAGGTCAGAATAAGATCAATGCCTTTTTTGAGAAATAAGGTCTTAATGTTATAATTCAATCATAGCAATTACAGCTTATTCAGAATTGCTCATATCCGCCTCTTATATGAGGTCTTTCAGGGTGATTCTTCCAACGCAAATGTAATTTGTTCGGAAGTGTTCACATAGTATCTACTTCTCAAGAGATCTCATTATGTTACTTCCGATGCGCGTACGTCTTACTCGGAAGCCCTCGTTTATTATTATAATCACTTCCAATGCCTAATATTATCCTAGCCTCCCCAAATCATTGTAGAGAAATTAGATAACAAGAATTATTTAGTTTTATAAACTTGATCTTGACTAGCACCACACATTGATATGTCATCTACAATTGTCTAGTTTCACAAAGGGTCTCACTACAATACAATCGATCAACTACAAAAGCCCATCTTCAGATCATGAAGCGATCTTAGCTAGGGATGCAAATTTTACCCGTCAAAGCGGGTACCCACGGTACCCGACCCGAATGGGGCGGGTATTATCCGTCTTAACGGGTAATGGGGCGGGGACGGGTATTATTTATAAAACCTGAAGCAGGGACGGGTCGGGTACGGGAATGGCACTACCTGCCCCGTTTAAAATCCGAATATATATAAGAGATGGATGACCCCCCCCCCCCCCTGCGCGTTGCCGCGGGGTTGAATTTGTAGACTAAGTTATAGTGAAAATGTTAGGTGACTACTAAATGTAAGCATGACAAAGACCACAGTAGTAGTAGAGTGTGTAGGTCCTGAAAAATACCCGAACACACGATATCAAGATCTAACACGAGTGCGGAATCCTCGTGAGAGATTGATTCAAGAAAATAGTAGAAGAAGAGACTAGATCTTCAATAAAGATGAAGCCTTGAATGAAAACCGTCTACTAGAAGCAATCCAAACTGATCGTAAACACCAAAGAACTACTAGAAATCGTAAACTCTCAAATGGAAGGCTTACTTGATCATAAACATGAGGTGGTATTTATACCACCTCTTACAACCTAATGGGCCTAATCATAAACCCAAGCCCATGCCCAATCTAATAGTAAACTAGCCTAAACATAATAAAACTAGCCTACTAATCTAATTAAACCCTCTAAGCCCAGCCCAACGTATTTAATATTACAAGCCTCATAATCTAGCCTCTACAATCTTCCCCTAGGCTTGTGATATTAAATGTCTTCGATCTTTGAAAATCTTCTTCTTGACTGGCTGGCAAAGACGTTGATGAAGATTCTTTCCGCAGAAATCTTCAACGGGTTTCATGACGGGCACATGGGACTTCCTCTTGATCAGCATCAGCTCGAACTTCTTGAATTGAACAAGCCATGAAATGGAGGATTCTCAATGACTTGCTTCTTTTGAAAGAACTGGTTCTTGCTGAATCCTCGGTAACTGTCTTAAATCTTCATAAATTAGAGGGTTGAAATTTTAAAAACCCCTAACTTTGAAGAATTTGATTGTTGAACTTGGATCTTCATGATCTCTGACTGCTCTCTGCATCACTTTCTTCAACGAGACTTGAAGTCTTCTGCTTCCCCTAAGCTTGTGAGCATCTTCTTTGAAAATCTTTTAGAAGCGTGTAAAGAAACCAACAACTTCCCCTGAACTGTTGCTTATTCAGATGGAAGTCTTGTCCGGCTGGCTCTTTAACTTTGAGCAGCAGCAGCATCAGCAGCAGCAACTTTCTATCATCAACCTGTCTGACACACATTTGAAAAAATATACTCCACCAGACATTTGATGACTGGTCTTTGGGTTAGAGATAAATATCATCAGTTCAGTTGATTCAAATTAACATAATTTTAACCAAAAACCCTAATATAGATTACGGGTTTTCTATAAAACTTCCCCTGAACCCAAAGACCTCTAAAGACTTCCCCTTAGCTGATTACTTCCCCTCAGCTAAGGACTTCCCCTGAGATACTACATATTATCTTCGAGTTCCCTTCAGATACTATGTATTATGGAAGTCTTCTCATTAGATAATAAGTATCATCCTCGAGTTCCCTTCGGATAATACTTATTATCCCCTCTCCTTCCCCTAAAAATTTGGCAAGATCTGTCGGAGGAAATCTTTTCCTTTAGATAATAAGTATCATCCTCGAGTTCCCTTCGGATAATACTTATTATCCCATACTCCTTCCCCTAAAAATTTGGCAAGATCTGTCGGGGGCATATTGTCATGCATTAAAACCCATGAAAAACACATTTTGACTTCTCAAATCAACCTGGCCAAGACGAAAACACATAAAAAGGAACTTAACGACTCACACACGAAAGATAAAAATAAACAACTACTTACCAATATAAAACATGAGAAAGTTTACAAGGGATCAAACCATATGAATCTGACTGAGGAACCCTTTTCAGCTTCAGTTACTCGACTAGTCCAGGTGATTGCCGGTATGTTTGTCCGCTTTAAACTCAAACCCGTTTAATCCCAACCGAATGCGTCATGCTTAATATAGTACATTATTACCGTCATGTTTAATTGTCCCCACACCCAAGCGTACACAGCAAAACCTACCCAACCTCAGAGTTTATTGAGGATTCACAAACCCCCAACTTGAGGAACCATGCAACACCGCTATGACTACCACTTATTTTCTTAACCATCAGTTGGTGATCAGGTCGGCCGCTAAGCACGCAAAGAAGACCAACCGAGTGATTATCTATTCTCTTTTTTTTTTTTATATATCTTTTTCATTTCTTTTTCTTTTTCTTTTTCTTTTCTTTTTATTATGTGGTGAAGTCATGACAGCATAGACATGGCGTGTGAGAGAGTGAATACTAGGTATAATTACCACTCTCAACCCGTTTTTGCTGGGACTCAGTCTTTTAAACCATGCAACCTGGGATGAGAAACTAAACATATATATCTTTTAAGTTTACTGCACTTTCATTGGTGGTCATACGATTAGGTCGAGCCTACCGAGCATATCACCGTGGAGCTTGCCTTTCACTTCCGCCTTACGCGTGTCAGCCATCTCCAACCCGGTCATTCATTTTACTTCCCCTAAACTTCTCAAAAACAAGACACAAACACAAACAATTAAAAATTGAAAAGCACACTATTTTAGAGGGGTCAACATTTTCTTCATCTTTACATTTCTTCCCCTTGCTTTTTGATTTTTAATGTCACAATTTTGTGAACATAATAATTTTTTTTTTTTTTTTTTTTTTTAAATAAAACACACAAACACACTTAAAAGAACAAAACACAAAATTTTGAAGATATCTGGCCAAGCTAACTTTCAAAGTATTGATTTGAAAATTTTTAGAAAATAGGGTTTCATGACATGCACACTTCATTCCGTTTGAAGTCAACCACTTAATCAATCAATTGAAAATTTTAGGAAATTTGGTTTGACTCAAAACACCCTTTGCCGCTTCATTCACACAACCAAGTTAAGAACAGTACCTTTCGTGCTGAAATTTTACCTTTTACCTCTCAATGAGACATACCTTCCATTTATAGATTACTTGACATGACATGAAGATACGTCTCCTAAACTGTGCCTGGAACAATCACTTACCAACAAACAACTTAATAAAAAAATGTTAGTGATAATCCTCCTTGATCGTTCCTGCACACAGTGAGAGATTAGTTAGCTAATAGTACCCAGGCCATTGTTTTTCTGGGTACTCCTGAGGAATCAATGAATGAAATATCTTTTAAAAACATTCCTTTTGAAAGATCAGGAAGTTGGGATGATTCGGTTGTAGCTGCCTTGACTTTTGGCTTCCAAATTCCAGGTGATTTAACATTTGTTTTAGTCACTTTTATAGTTGTGACTTTAGGTGTTTCAACCTTCTTCGTTTTAAGTTCACTTTTCAAAACAGTTTTTGTTTTAGTCACCTTTTGATATGTGACTTTAGGTATTTCAACCTTCTGCATTTTTGACATATTTTTCAAAACAGTTTTAGTTACCTTGGGAGGGGTAACTTTGGATTTTTCAGACTTTGTTTGTTTTGAAAATGGTTTCTTCACCTGTTTTTGGAAATTTTGGTAGCTTGAAAAGCTGTTGTTTTGATTCAAAGCTTTTCTTTCAGCTTTGGCAGCACCCCAATGTTGATCAGAGGGTTTAACCTTGGGAGTAACAGTCTTCATTGCCTTAGGTTTCTGCACCATCATCGGCTTAGACTTCACAGACTCCTGAGATGAAACCTTTTGATTTTTTGGAAAATAGGGTTCATAGGGGCGATACAGGCAGTTTCTAGCAATATGACCAGCGATGCCACAATTAAAGCAAGTCTGCTTCTTTAGATAGAAGTCAGACGTGTACCCATTCGTCTTTGGTGGCTGATATGGAGCTGGTTTGCCTTGTGTCTGCTTCGTTGCTTTGACTGCTGCTTCAGATTTGACTTTCTGCTGGTTCGTCGAAGCCTGTGTCGAACCTGTCTTTACCGTCTTTGTGCTTCCTTGATTCCTTGATGTGGAAGCACCATTCTTGCAATTACAACAGCAACTGCATGATCCAACTGAAGAAATGGGAGACACAGCCACACTTTTCATCTTATCATTCTTCACCACAGTTGTTGGCTTCACACTCGGATGCTTGATGGTGATCTTTGGCTTCTCAACTTTAGCTTCACCGATCACTCCATCAGTTAGTCCCTTGAACTTGGAGGAGAAGGATGGTAAGTCATACCCAACATCTGGTTCTTGGTCAAACATAGATCCAGATGTCATAAAGATCTTCCCCCCAGGCCGTGTCGTCAAGATCACCTTTTCCCTTTTAACTTTGTCAATTACTTTCAAGCATGGGGTTTCAATTTTAGGGTATGGTTTCAACTCTACCCCAGCTTCATCAGACTTGGAGCTATGACATCTGTTATACTCCTGGCACTCAGCATCATCTCTTGATACATCCTCTATTCTCCCTTCACCATACGTCATGTTTGCCTCGTTGTCTATTTCCTCTTGAGTCAATGGTGTAGTTCCAACCAAGACACTATCAATAGGAGGAGCAGCTTCTTTATAATCTGACTTGGTTCGTTCAACTTGATCCTCACTAAGAAGTATTCCTATAATGTCTCTGGGAACTGGTGGAGGAATAATGTTGTTTGCAGCCAAGGCCTTATCAGTTTTTTCTGATCCAAATCCAGGTGTGTGTTTCCCAACTTGACCAGTCACAACAGCATGTGACAATTCCTTTCCAGCATCAAGCATTCTTTTGCTCCTCATTTGATTCATATCAAGTTTAACCTGCATCTCATTGTTCTTATGCTTCAGGTCATCTATCTGCTTACTTAGCTCAGCTATTTCTAACTTAGCGTTGTCATACAAATAGGCGTTCTCAGTTGCAAGGTTCCTATATTTTGCTATATCTAATTTCTGGGCTTTAACTTTTTCTTCATTCTTTTGCCATCTACCTTTAAATGAGCTCTTCTCGCACTTTGTCTCAAACAATTCTGACTGAAAATTTTTACAGATTTCCCTAAGTTCAGGAATTAATCGAGCACAAGTAGGATTGGGGCATATCTCAGCATCATCGTCCTCAAGTATATTCTTTTCTTCAACCACTGAACTCATTTTGCAGCTTCTGAAAATCTTGAAAAAATCTGCAAAAACGGCAAAATCTGCAAAAGTACTATTCAAAAAATAGTGTCAAAAACTTAAAACTGAAAAACGGAGGCCTTCGGAGTGGAATTTGGGGGTCAAAACGGGCTCCCCTGGACGTTAGTCTGGGGTAATTCTGGGGCTTGTTGTCACGAACGTCGTGTTCAAATTTGAGCTTCTAACTCCAAACGAGTCAAAAGTTACGCCCGTTTCCGTGAAAGTGTGAAAATGAGACTTTTTGCCGCAAACTAGATTCCGATCGTAAACCCTGATTCCGATCGTAAACACCCGTTCAGACAGCTGGATCGTAAACACCTTCAGTCGTAAACACCTTAACCGCCTTAAAATAATCGTAAACGAGATTACGATTCCTGATTACGACCACCGGATCGTAAACACCTATTTCCGATTTGAAAATGTCGTAAACACCCTTTACGATTCGAACAAATCGTAAACTCAAGTACAGTACCAAGTACAATCGTAAACAACTTTCGCCGGGTCGAGAACGTCTAAAAATACAATCTTGGAATCGTAAACAGCCAATCTTCAACCGAAACCAATCGTGAACACCTCGAAAACCCAGAAAATTCGAAGAATCAGCAGCAACCGGAAATCGTAATCACCCAAAAACCTTCGAATCTTCAAAAACACGAACACCAACCCAGAAAAACACTTGAATCTATATCGTGAGAACCTCGAAACACTTGTTTCTTGGCTCTGATACCAATTGTAGGTCCTGAAAAATACCCGAACACACGATATCAAGATCTAACACGAGTGCGGAATCCTCGTGAGAGATTGATTCAAGAAAATAGTAGAAGAAGAGACTAGATCTTCAATAAAGATGAAGCCTTGAATGAAAACCGTCTACTAGAAGCAATCCAAACTGATCGTAAACACCAAAGAACTACTAGAAATCGTAAACTCTCAAATGGAAGGCTTACTTGATCATAAACATGAGGTGGTATTTATACCACCTCTTACAACCTAATGGGCTAATCATAAACCCAAGCCCATGCCCAATCTAATAGTAAACTAGCCTAAACATAATAAAACTAGCCTACTAATCTAATTAAACCCTCTAAGCCCAGCCCAACGTATTTAATATTACAAGCCTCATAATCTAGCCTCTACAGAGTGATATAAGTTTTAGTTATTTGTTGCAGCTCATGCAAAATACATAGAATAAAAGTGAAGAGTTTAGGGTAAAGTTAGTGTAGGTGCCTTCACATGTGCACTATTGTATTGAAATCCTATTAGGTCTTCACATCAATACAAACAAATTTTAAACCCAAAAGAGATAAGGTATAAAAAATGTACAGCTACTCTTCATAAAACGGAATTTCTAATGCCACACTACCTTCAAAATGTGTTTATAATGCTAAAGCAAAATCCACCCAAAGGAAGCAGGGATAGAAACGTAAATGTTAACACACTCAAATCTACAATGTCACTAAGGCAACAAACACATAATATATAAATATAATTATGTTTCATTCTTATTTCATTAGTCATATATTTGTGTGTGTTTTAGTTATGGGATAGCAACCAAACCAGCCTCTACATGATCCGTCTGCGCGTTGCGACGGGTAGCTTCTTTCTTAAAGTTTAATTTTTCATTGTATTATGTTAGGAAATCAGTCAGTTTCAGTCATGTAGTGGATTTGCATGACTGTTTTACCATACAATACTATACAAAAGAAGTATTTTTCAAAAGGGTTGCTAACCTCTCAAAAGAGTTACTTTCCAAAAGATTCTAATCCAATAGTTTTCAAAACGGTTGCTGATTTTTCAAAACAGTTACCTTCCAATTCCTGCTAGTCTGCTATCATCTTCAATTTCTTCTGGGTAGTCAGGTAGAGGCTTTGTTATCTGCATGTTTAAGATGTAGATTAAAAAGATGAAAGAATTAACTTAAATTACCAAAGAAATATATAAGTAGTCATTCGTTCATTGCATTATATTATACAATAACAAAAATTAACATCAACCTCTTGATTTCTTCAAGGGTCACTACTCCTGCCAATTTATGCACATATTTATTGTATCTGAGCCTCATATCCAATATCTCCTTTATTCTTTCATCTTTCAGCTTCCACAACTGTTTTAACACATTTCAAGAGGTAAATGATGATTTGAAATATTCAACAGGTTAAAATTTTCGTTATAGTTCGTCAATATTCACTACTCTTGTCAATATTCAGTACTCTTTTGCAGGTCTGTTGCGTTTTTTGTTATTATGTTTAGTATACAAAATTAGAGTGATTGCACTCTTGTCTATTGTCTCTTATTCTTACATTTCTTTCGCTATGACCTATTACACGGATTTAGTTACTGCTGAGACGCCTTGATTACATACAAAGTACGCAAACTTAAGCTATTTATCTGCAAAAGTACCCTCCTGCTGCAGTAATAGACATTGATCTTCCCTCTTACTCTTGTTTTATTGTTATTTATATGAATTTACTCTATGTTTGTTTTGAAGAAAGTTCTTAAATATTTACCCAGAGATTTTTGGTTCCTGCTTCTTACTGATTTGCCTGCAGATGTTTTTGGTTTTGCTGCTGTTAGTAGCAGCTACTCCCCTTGCTGTTCATCTTGAGATGTGACTCTCCATATCTGAATCTCATTGCTCCCCTTGCTTCTTACTGATATGCATGTAGGAGCTTTGGGTCCTGCTTCATACTGTTTACCTCAACTGATTAGACAAATAATAGTATACTTACTTGTTAAACAGTTTAATCTTGTACTTAATCATTTCTCTGCTTTTCCAAATATTATAAACAAAGCAAATGCACATTATAGTATAGTCATTGTTACTTGTATTTATCTACTATATAGTTGTTCCTTAACTTTGCACAAATTTATAAAAAATAAGAATGTCATCTCTCTTTCAAATAGCCAGAATTAAAAGTCAAGGTTGAACTCATTTGTTTACAAAAAAACAACCTCCAGATCCCTTGCATCACTCATACTATTTTTTACATCCAGAAACATAAGCAAAACACTAAACTACCTCCATATGAGTTAGATAAAAGAAACAAACCTGCTGCAGCAAATATACACACAATAAAACCCAGATACCTAAAAAGGAAAACCCAAACCATATCAAATAAGCTCAAAAAACACTACACAAAACCACTAAACTACTTAAAAAAAACACATGAATAAAAATAACAGGCACATTGACTGTTTTCAAAGCATCATTTACTTCAGTTCCTATAAAACTTCGTATTGTAAACAAATAACGTATTTACGGAAGACTAAAGCAATAAGCTAAAAACAGGACCTCAACATTGATAAAAGGATTGTTCTATAAACCATATTAAGTCTATATAATCTAAAAATCATTTTAATAACCAAATAAGTTTTAAAAATTCAAGATTTCAAAGCAAAGAAAGGCAAAACTTCTGTCACATTTCTTATACAGAGTAAGAACCAAAAATAAAAATGCAACACATATTTGTTAGAAGTAAACAACTATAGGAACTGAAATACCAAAAAACCATAAAGTTTATGGAAACGGGAACTTACAAACGAAAGGGTACTCTTACGCACTTTCAACAGCCTACCTGCAAAATAAACATATACCACACATTCAAACAATCTCTCTCACTTTAACCACATAAGATCAGCTCCAAAGGTACAAAGCAACTAAAACACAAACACTGTCTAATTCACAAACCAAATTTTAACTATAGCACAAATGATTCTAATCTCAGTATATTAATCCGCAAGATAACAGATAACAAACTGTGCTAAGAACTAATACATCAACTAAACCTAAAATAAATGGTATATCAAATGACACAAAGAATAACATTTACCGACTTAAACAAAATCATGTTATTTGACAGCAGAAAACTCAAACAGAACACGAAAAGTATAAGAAAGCGTAATCTACGGACATCCAACAGCAAAACGTACCACTAATGAAACCAAATCGTGATCCGAACTCCAAACCAACAACCTGCAACGAATTGAAATAACAACCAAATGTAATAAACATTATGAAGTTACATGGAGGCTCAGATAAAGATGATGTACGCCATGCCAAACCAAATCAAAGGAAACCCTAAAAAACCCAACATGCAGTCGCCGACGCCGCCGGCGTTCTGGCAAACGGTTGCGCGCAAGCACCACGCCGTGCCAAACCAAATCAAACAAAACCCTAAAAAACCAACATGCAGGCACCGGCGCCGCCGGCGTAAACGCCGAGGGAACCAACCGTCGATCTAGAGCAACAATGACAAACGGCTGCGCGCAAGCACCACGCCGTGCCAAACCAAATCAAAAGAAACCCTAAAAAAACCAACATGCAGTCACCGGCGCCACCGACGTAAACGCCAAAGGAACCAACCGTCGACTTAGAGCAACAAAAATCGGTGGCTACCATCAACCGTCACCAAAGTGAAAGTCGGTGTCGGCGCAAGTGACTCAGTAAACCCTAAAATGGGTTTGAAAAGGTCGACAGCAACCCAGCCACGGGAAGCCAATCAGGCAGCAAGAATCACTTCAAAACATTACAAACACCAACCATCACCCATCCGGTCACCGGAGATTAAACTCGGCGACGACGAAAGTCAACCAACCGGCATAACAGATCGACGGCGACAAAGCAAACAACGGCGTCTCTTTGTTAGAGAGATAAAGAGACTAAGAATGAGTCTTTAAAATGAAAGGAGGGGGTAAAATGTACAAAAAGAAAAATGTTGTGGTCAATCTCCAAGAAACCAAAAGACCACTATTCATCTTTGAAATTTCATTGAATTATTTATAAATTTATATATGTCCTTTATATATATGGGCTTGTTATTTTCTATATTTTTTCCAACAAATATTTTGTGCATTCTAAACATTTAATATTTTTTCTTATTTTTTCCAACAAATATTTTGTAATAATACTTATATTTGTTTATTTTTTATTGCTTGGTGCACGTTCAAATAAAGAAAAAACATCTTGCAAAGTTTGAAGTTATAAAAGACGATGAAGCGGCTCCAAGCTTCGTGGATTTTGATATTTATTTATTTATTTATTTATTTAACGAACTTGAGAACTTGGTGATTGTCTTCTTTGCTATTATTATTGTGGGATTGAATTATGTAACTTGAATGTTTGATATATTATGGTTATATTTTTCTGACTTTTTTTTAAAAATGAACTTTTTTTCTTAAATGGGTACCCATCGGGTTCCCCATATCCGCCAGGTTTTTTCTTACCCGTACCCGTCGGGTATTAGGCGGGGTGGGGGCGGGGATGGGTATGGGGATTTAATTCGGGTGTGGGTACGGGTAATGAAGTCTCCGCTATTACCCGCACCCGGTTGCATCACTAATCTTAGCTCATCCCCAGACCCTAGAGGTGTACAAAACCGGGTTTTTACAAACCGGTTCGAGTTGTGAATCGGAACCGGTTTGGTCAACTCTGGTCAAAACCGGCTTGGTGATGTGTTCGGAACGACTCTAAAAATACTATAAAAACCTAGACCTAAACTTAGACCTAGACACACCTAATTTTACCGAAAATACCTAAACTAAACCGAACCCTAAGGCAAGTGTACCTATCGGATTGTAGCTAAGCTAAGGCAAGACCGGGAATATCGAACCCTAGAGACACTCTATAGACAAAAGTTAACCTAGACCTATGAAATGGAAATACTGAGTAATTTGGGGTTTTTGAATTGAGATTGAATTAAGATTTAACTGACTTAACTAAATAATGAGCAACAGACGCACACAGGAAACTTCGGGAAACTTCAGATGAGAAGAAGGCACCACCTAGACCTAGACTTGCAATTGACACTTAACTTTACCTCGGCTCTAACTAATCTGATGGTCGCTAGTTCACCTTTTAAGTCCTTCCTAGACAACGATTCTAACGCTCGAACAGGAGTTCACCTCTTGAGTACTTCCTACCTCAATTAGACCTAACCACCTCTGAACCTAATCTCGGGCACTTTAGACCTAACAGGAGCTACCAATAACTATTATGACCGACACGGAATACCAAGATAATCGATATCCTAGGACACTTCCTTTTGAGACAATGCAACCCCAGAATTCTAACCACCCCAACTACCCGACAATTCTTTACCTTTTAAGTCTCAGAATAGGTAGCACATCACAGGCAAATTACCAACTAACTATCAATGCAATAGTCAAGGAACCCTAACTATACTTTAGCAATTAACCCTAAAGTTAACTACTTTAGTTAATCTACCTAAACCGAAAGACATTCGCGGGTAAATTAAACATTAACAATCAATTCACAATCTGCTCATAACACACATATACATCAACCATAGCAATTATTGGAATTTAATAGAATCGCAACATCAATCAATAAGTCAGAACCGAGAATAAAGTCAAAAAGTCAATTACTCATCATAACGGTCTAGATGGCACAACTAGTTTAGCCTACAATCATGTTCATAGCAGAAAACACAATAAAAATCGTATCTTGCATAGCAACCATAACTGAGTCTAAAGTTTGAAACAAGAATCAAGAAGAACCAGACGAATTGATGATGATTTGATGATGAATTGTTGATCCCTTGATGATTCTCCTTGTTCCCAGCTCTCTCCTGTCTCTCAAACTCGCCTGAAATCGCCCCTCTGCCGTCTGGAAGTCGAAGAATGCGAATTACAAACCCTAACATCGAATTTATATCGTATTAAGCAATTTCTGCAGGTTTTAGACCTCCAAGCGTATCGCTTGGAGGTGTGTTCTCTCTAGGCGATACGCCTACTGCCTATGTCGCGACAAAACAGTCGGTCAAACCGACTTATGACTTCTGTTGACTCCTTCTCTCCGCGCGTATCGCCTACAAAGGTAAGGTCCCAGGCGATACGCCTGGGACTGCTTGTTCAGCTCTTCTTCATTGTTTTCTTCTTAAATCTCCTTCGCTTCTTTCGTGGCCTCGGGATTTCACTAAACTCCTACAAAACAAATAAAAGAAATAAAAACGACCCAAAGACTCAAACTTAACTATAAACAACTAAAACAAACACAAACCGACTCAAATTGACTCAAATATGAACACAAACGACACCGGAAATGAGATGTGTTTGCAACACATCAAACATCCCCACACTGACTCTTTTTTCGTCCTCGAAAAATACTGCAATGGAATCATAACCAGGGACTTGACTTCTAAACATTTAACAATTCAAATTCAAAGCCACCATACAATTCCACATTCCATAACGTAATCACACACCAACTACGATTGCCGATATTTCTATCCGACTAAACCCAACCACCAACCTTTTCTTTCGCCCCCATGTGTTTATGAAATTACCCAATATAAGTTCAGTAAGGTCAAGTTCAACCTACTACCGAATCATGTTCAGTCACAGCAAAAAGATATAACGATTTAAACTTTATATTTTCTCCAACCCCCCTTAAACCAGATACTAGGATGTCTAAAGAATAACTAATTATTTATATGCAAAGTTTTGAGCATTTATTCTCTAAACTAAAATTTCTTTTCCTCTTCTTTTTTTTCCTTTTCTCATTTTTTTTTTCATTTTTTTTCTTTTTTTATAGTTGGTCACTTTTACCTAAAATTACCAACGGACATCATCAGAGGTATTTTTTCACAAGGTCTTACCCTCGAAATCATACGTGAGTATTTTGCCCGCGAGATCCGGAACATCATCAGAGGCACTTACCACGGGATACCATCCTTAGTTCGTACATGAGTATTTTGTTCCTTCACTCTAAATGCATTAACCAAATTATTACCTAACATGCTCATTGAACTATTCTAAGGACATAGGAGTATCTAGCCTAAAGCGGTCTCTTTCCTCCTAATCATCAGATTCAGTATTCCTATCACTCCTAAAATGGGAACCCACTAGCAGACTGATTAGCATATTTATACAACAATAAACACACAGGCTATTTAAGCTACTCCTAGGTCAGCTGGGCCTACCGACACATCATAGTTTAGCAATGCTTTCCATTCAACCATACTTAACACATTTCCCAACTATTATGATTAATTAACATTTAAGCACACAATTAGACAGTCAATTCCCGGTTTCCTATCATTTTCCATTTAAATGCAGCCAAAATCTTGGACATTTTTGAACAATTTTTTAATTTTTTTCAAATTTTTAACATTTTTAAAGACTCAATACGAAAGTATCCCATCCCCACACTTGAATCACACATTGCCCTCAATGTGGAATGGAACAAAAATAAAGCAGAAAATAAAAGCACGAAAAGAAAAACAAATAAAACAAAAAAATAAAACAAGATAAGTTGAAACGTGTTCACCTGAAACTCCAGAGACTCAGCACATCGACCGCAAACGAACCACCGCAAGCTCGGTAACCAGAAATAATAAAAATTGAAAATTGAAATTTTTCTGACTTACCTCCTCCAGGCGTATCGCCTACAACCATGCATCTCCCAGGCGATACGCCTGGAACTGCACACAACCGGCCCCGCTTCAAGATGCAAGCGTATCGCCTATAACCTACCAACCTCCAGGCGATACGCATGGAACGTGATTTCTAGAGAATTTTTGGAATTTGACCCCAAAAAGTTTCTATCTCTTTTTCCTTGTCCCTTCAGGTCTCATAGTCGACTTTTTTTTGTTAGCAACCTGCACCCAGGACCTGCACAATCCACATTTGCCAATTTCCAAATCTCCAGAATTGCCTGCAAACACCAAAAACACAAAACCAAAAGACGCAACATGCACGAAAACTAAAAATTGCAGAAAATTAAAACACAACTACACAAATATACAAACCGGGCACTGCATCAATTAGCACAAAACTGAACCATAACCTCCCAAACCATCCGGAGGCTTCGATTTCACATCTCTCAACACAAAGCTACCGGTTTTCACCCGGTTTCTACCCAATCCAACCATCTACCA
>JBCNJP010010522.1:0-21802 GCA_039602395.1 Deinandra increscens subsp. villosa
TGGTCCCAACTAAACACACCTTGTTGGGCCATAATTGGTCGTAAACACAACTTATTGGTTATATACACACTTTATTGGGACTCATTGGTCCCAACCGACCCTCATTGCCCTACTAAACACTCCTTATAGGGCCATCATTGGTCCTAAACACAACTTATTGGTTATATACAAACCTTAGTGGGACTCATTAGTCCCAACTAAACACACATTATTGGGCCATCATTGGTCCTAAACACAACTTATTGGTTATATACACACCTTACTAGGACTTATTGGTTCTAACCGACCCTCATTGCCCTACTAAACACACCTTATTGGGCCATCATTGGTCCTAAACATAATTTATTGGTTATATACACACCTTAGTGGGACTCATTAGTCCCAACTAAACACACCATATTGGGCCATAATTGGTCGTAAACACAACTTATTGGTTATATAAACACCTTATTAGGACTCATTGGTGCCAACTAACCCTCATTGTCCCTAAACCCACTTTATTGTGCCATCATTGGTCCTAAACACAACGTATTGGTTATATGCACACATTAGTGGGACTCATTGGTCCCAACTAAACACACCTTATTGGGCCATAATTGGTCGTAAACACAACTTATTGGTTATATACACACTTTATTGGGACTCATTGGTCCCAACGGACCCTCATTGCCCTTAAACACACATTATTGGGCCATCATTGGTCCTAAACACAACTTATTGGTTATATAAGACACACCTTACTAGGACTTATTGGTCCCAACCGACCCTCATTGCCCTACTAAACACTCCTTATAGGGCCATCATTGGTCCTAAACACAACTTATTGGTTATATACAAACCTTAGTGGGACTCATTAGTCCCAACTAAACACACATTATTGGGCCATCATTGGTCCTAAACACAACTTATTGGTTATATACACACCTTAGTGGGACTCATTAGTCCCAACTAAACACACCATATTGGGCCATAATTGGTCGTAAACACAACTTATTGGTTATATAAACACCTTATTAGGACTCATTGGTGCCAACTAACCCTCATTGTCCCTAAACCCACTTTATTGTGCCATCATTGGTCCTAAACACAACGTATTGGTTATATGCACACATTAGTGGGACTCATTGGTCCCAACTAAACACACCTTATTGGGCCATAATTGGTCGTAAACACAACTTATTGGTTATATACACACTTTATTGGGACTCATTGGTCCCAACGGACCCTCATTGCCCTTAAACACACATTATTGGGCCATCATTGGTCCTAAACACAACTTATTGGTTATATAAGACACACCTTACTAGGACTTATTGGTCCCAACCGACCCTCATTGCCCTACTAAACACTCCTTATAGGGCCATCATTGGTCCTAAACACAACTTACTGGTTATATACAAACCTTAGTGGGACTCATTAGTCCCAACTAAACACACCATATTGGGCCATAATTGGTCATAAACACAACTTATTGGTTATATAAACACCTTATTAGGACTCATTGGTGCCAACTAACCCTCATTGTCCCTAAACCCAGTTTATTGTGCCATCATTGGTCCTAAACACAACGTATTGGTTATATGCACACATTAGTGGGACTCATTGGTACCAACTAAACACACCTTATTGGGCCATAATTGGTCGTAAACACAACTTATTGGTTATATACACACATTATTGGGACTCATTGGTCCCAACTGACCCTCATTGCCCTTAAACACACATTATTGGGCCATCATTGGTCCTAAACACAACTTATTGGTTATATAAGACACACCTTACTAGGACTTATTGGTCCCAACCGACCCTCATTGCCCTACTAAACACTCCTTATAGTGCCATCATTGGTCTTAAACACAACTTATTGGTTATATACAAACCTTAGTGGGACTCATTAGTCCCAACTAAACACACATTTTTGGGCCATCATTGGTCCTAAACACAACTTATTGGTTATATAGACACCTTACTAGGACTTATTGGTTCTAACCGACCCTCATTGCCCTACTAAACACACCTTATTGGGCCATCATTGGTCCTAAACACAATTTATTGGTTATATACACACCTTAGTGGGACTCATTAGTCCCAACTAAACACACCATATTGGGCCATAATTGGTCGTAAACACAACTTATTGGTTATATAAACACCTTATTAGGACTCATTGGTGCCAACTAACCCTCATTGTCCCTAAACCCACTTTATTGTGCCATCATTGGTCCTAAACACAACGTATTGGTTATATGCACACATTAGTGGGACTCATTGGTCCCAACTAAACACACCTTATTGGGCCATAATTGGTCGTAATCACAACTTATTGGTTATATACACACTTTATTGGGACTCATTGGTCCCAACTGACCTTCATTGCCCTTAAACACACATTATTGGGCCATCATTGGTCCTAAACACAACGTATTGGTTATATGCACACATTAGTGGGACTCATTGGTACCAACTAAACACACCTTATTGGGCCATAATTGGTCGTAAACACAACTTATTGGTTATATAAACACCTTATTAGGACTCATTGGTGCCAACTGACCCTCATTGTCCCTAAACCCACTTTATTGTGCCATCATTGGTCCTAAAAACAACGTATTGGTTACATGCACACATTAGTGGGACTCATTGGTCCCAACTAAACACACCTTATTGGGCCATAATTGGTCGTAAACACAACTTATTGGTTATATACACACTTTATTGGGACTCATTGGTCCCAACAGACCCTCATTGCCCTTAAACACACATTATTGGGCCATCATTGGTCCTAAACACAACTTATTGGTTATATACACACCTTACTAGGACTTATTGGTTCTAACCGACCCTCATTGCCCTACTAAACACACCTTATTGGGCCATCATTGGTCCTAAACATAATTTATTGGTTATATACAAACCTTAGTGGGACTCATTAGTCCCAACTAAACACACCATATTGGGCCATAATTGGTCATAAACACAACTTATTGGTTATATAAACACCTTATTAGGACTCATTGGTGCCAACTAACCCTCATTGTCCCTAAACCCAGTTTATTGTGCCATCATTGGTCCTAAACACAACGTATTGGTTATATGCACACATTAGTGGGACTCATTGGTACCAACTAAACACACCTTATTGGGCCATAATTGGTCGTAAACACAACTTATTGGTTATATACACACATTATTGGGACTCATTGGTCCCAACTGACCCTCATTGCCCTTAAACACACATTATTGGGCCATCAGTCCTAAACACAACTTATTGGTTATATAAGACACACCTTACTAGGACTTATTGGTCCCAACCGACCCTCATTGCCCTACTAAACACTCCTTATAGTGCCATCATTGGTCTTAAACACAACTTATTGGTTATATACAAACCTTAGTGGGACTCATTAGTCCCAACTAAACACACATTTTTGGGCCATCATTGGTCCTAAACACAACTTATTGGTTATATAGACACCTTACTAGGACTTATTGGTTCTAACCGACCCTCATTGCCCTACTAAACACACCTTATTGGGCCATCATTGGTCCTAAACACAATTTATTGGTTATATACACACCTTAGTGGGACTCATTAGTCCCAACTAAACACACCATATTGGGCCATAATTGGTCGTAAACACAACTTATTGGTTATATAAACACCTTATTAGGACTCATTGGTGCCAACTAACCCTCATTGTCCTACTAAACCCACTTTATTGTGCCATCATTGGTCCTAAACACAACGTATTGGTTATATGCACACATTAGTGGGACTCATTGGTCCCAACTAAACACACCTTATTGGGCCATAATTGGTCGTAATCACAACTTATTGGTTATATACACACTTTATTGGGACTCATTGGTCCCAACTGACCTTCATTGCCCTTAAACACACATTATTGGGCCATCATTGGTCCTAAACACAACGTATTGGTTATATGCACACATTAGTGGGACTCATTGGTACCAACTAAACACACCTTATTGGGCCATAATTGGTCGTAAACACAACTTATTGGTTATATAAACACCTTATTAGGACTCATTGGTGCCAACTGACCCTCATTGTCCCTAAACCCACTTTATTGTGCCATCATTGGTCCTAAAAACAACGTATTGGTTACATGCACACATTAGTGGGACTCATTGGTCCCAACTAAACACACCTTATTGGGCCATAATTGGTCGTAAACACAACTTATTGGTTATATACACACTTTATTGGGACTCATTGGTCCCAACAGACCCTCATTGCCCTTAAACACACATTATTGGGCCATCATTGGTCCTAAACACAACTTATTGGTTATATACACACCTTACTAGGACTTATTGGTTCTAACCGACCCTCATTGCCCTACTAAACACACCTTATTGGGCCATCATTGGTCCTAAACATAATTTATTGGTTATATACACACCTTAGTGGGACTCATTAGTCCCAACTAAACACACCATATTGGGCCATAATTGGTCGTAAACACAACTTATTGGTTATATAAACACCTTATTAGGACTCATTGGTGCCAACTAACCCTCATTGTCCCTAAACCCACTTTATTGTGCCATCATTGGTCCTAAACACAACGTATTGGTTATATGCAAACATTAGTGGGACTCATTGGTCCCAACTAAACACACCTTATTGGGCCATAATTGGTCGTAAACACAACTTATTGGTTATATACACACTTTATTGGGACTCATTGGTCCCAACCGACCCTCATTGCCCTACTAAACACTCCTTATAGGGCCATCATTGGTCCTAAACACAACTTATTGGTTATATACAAACCTTAGTGGGACTCATTAGTCCCAACTAAACACACATTATTGGGCCATCATTGGTCCTAAACACAACTTATTGGTTATATACACACCTTACTAGGACTTATTGGTTCTAACTGACCCTCATTGCCTTACTAAACTCACCTTATTGGGCCATCATTGGTCCTAAACATAATTTATTTATTATATACACACCTTAGTGGGACTCATTAGTCCCAACTAAACACACCATATTGGGCCATAATTGGTCGTAAACACAACTTATTGGTTATATAAACACCTTATTAGGACTCATTGGTGCCAACTAACCCTCATTGTCCCTAAACCCACTTTATTGTGCCATCATTGGTCCTAAACACAACGTACTGGTTATATGCACACATTAGTGGGACTCATTGGTCCCAACTAAACACACCTTATTGGGCCATAATTGGTCGTAAACACAATTTATTGGTTATATACACACTTTATTGGGACTCATTGGTCCCAACGGACCCTCATTGCCCTTAAACACACATTATTGGGCCATCATTGGTCCTTAACACAACTTATTGGTTATATAAGACACACCTTACTAGGACTTATTGGATCCAACCGACCCTCATTGCCCTACTAAACACTCCTTATAGGGCCATCATTGGTCCTAAACACAACTTATTGGTTATATACAAACCTTAGTGGGACTCATTAGTCCCAACTAAACACACATTATTGGGCCATCATTGGTCCTAAACACAACTTATTGGTTATATACACACCTTACTAGGACTTATTGGTTCTAACTGACCCTCATTGCCCTACTAAACACACCTTATTGGGCCATCATTGGTCCTAAACATAATTTATTGGTTATATACACACCTTAGTGGGACTCATTAGTCCCAACTAAACACACCATATTGGGCCATAATTGGTCGTAAACACAACTTATTGGTTATATAAACACCTTATTAGGACTCATTGGTGCCAACTAACCCTCATTGTCCCTAAACCCACTTTATTGTGCCATCATTGGTCCTAAACACAACGTATTGGTTATATGCACACATTAGTGGGACTCATTGGTCCCAACTAAACACACCTTATTGGGCCATAATTGGTCGTAAACACAACTTATTGGTTATATACACACTTTATTGGGACTCATTGGTCCCAACGGACCCTCATTGCCCTTAAACACACATTATTGGGCCATCATTGGTCCTAAACACAACTTATTGGTTATATACACACCTTACTAGGACTTATTGGTTCTAACCGACCCTCATTGCCCTACTAAACACACCTTATTGGGCCATCATTGGTCCTAAACATAATTTATTGGTTATATACACACCTTAGTGGGACTCATTAGTCCCAACTAAACACACCATATTGGGCCATAATTGGTCGTAAACACAACTTATTGGTTATATAAACACCTTATTAGGACTCATTGGTGCCAACTAACCCTCATTGTCCCTAAACCCACTTTATTGTGCCATCATTGGTCCTAAACACAACGTATTGGTTATATGCACACATTAGTGGGACTCATTGGTCCCAACTAAACACACCTTATTGGGCCATAATTGGTCGTAAACACAACTTATTGGTTATATACACACTTTATTGGGACTCATTGGTCCCAACGGACCCTCATTGCCCTTAAACACACATTATTGCGCCATCATTGGTCCTAAACACAACTTATTGGTTATATACACACCTTACTAGGACTTATTCGTTCTAACCGACCCTTATTGCCCTACTAAACACACCTTATTGGGCCATCATTGGTCCTAAACACAACTTATTGGTTATATACAAACCTTAGTGGGACTCATTAGTCCCAACTAAACACACATTATTGGGCCATCATTGGTCCTAAACACAACTTATTGGTTATATACACACCTTACTAGGACTTATTGGTTCTAACCGACCCTCATTGCCCTACTAAACACACCTTATTGGGCCATCATTGGTCCTAAACATAATTTATTGGTTATATACACACCTTAGTGGGACTCATTAGTCCCAACTAAACACACCATATTGGGCCATAATTGGTCGTAAACACAACTTATTGGTTATATAAACACCTTATTAGGACTCATTGGTGCCAACTAACCCTCATTGTCCCTAAACCCACTTTATTGTGCCATCATTGGTCCTAAACACAACGTATTGGTTATATGCACACATTAGTGGGACTCATTGGTCCCAACTAAACACACCTTATTGGGCCATAATTGGTCGTAAACACAATTTATTGGTTATATACACACTTTATTGGGACTCATTGGTCCCAACGGACCCTCATTGCCCTTAAACACACATTATTGGGCCATCATTGGTCCTAAACCACAACTTATTGGTTATATAAGACACACCTTATCTAGGACTTATTGGTTCACTACAGACTCGACCCTCATTGCCCTACTAAACACACCTTATTGGGCCATCATTGGTCCTAAACATAATTTATTGGTTATATACACACCTTAGTGGGACTCATTAGTCCCAACTAAACACACCATATTGGGCCATAATTGGTCGTAAACACAACTTATTGGTTATATAAACACCTTATTAGGACTCATTGGTGCCAACTAACCCTCATTGTCCCTAAACCCACTTTATTGTGCCATCATTGGTCCTAAACACAACGTATTGGTTATATGCACACATTAGTGGGACTCATTGGTCCCAACTAAACACACCTTATTGGGCCATAATTGGTCGTAAACACAACTTATTGGTTATATACACACTTTATTGGGACTCATTGGTCCCAACGGACCCTCATTGCCCTTAAACACACATTATTGGGCCATCATTGGTCCTAAACACAACTTATTGGTTATATACACACCTTACTAGGACTTATTGGTTCTAACCGACCCTCATTGCCCTACTAAACACACCTTATTGGGCCATCATTGGTCCTAAACATAATTTATTGGTTATATACACACCTTAGTGGGACTCATTAGTCCCAACTAAACACACCATATCGGGCCATATTTGGTCGTAAACACAACTTATTGGTTATATAAACACCTTATTAGGACTCATTGGTGCCAACTAACCCTCATTGTCCCTAAACCCACTTTATTGTGCCATCATTGGTCCTAAACACAACGTATTGGTTATATGCACACATTAGTGGGACTCATTGGTCCCAACTAAACACACCTTATTGGGCCATAATTGGTCGTAAACACAACTTATTAGTTATATACACACTTTATTGGGACTCATTGGTCCCAACGGACCCTCATTGCCCTTAAACACACATTATTGGGCCATCATTGGTCCTTAACACAACTTATTGGTTATATAAGACACGCCTTACTAGGACTTATTGGATCCAACCGACCCTCATTGCCCTACTAAACACTCCTTATAGGGCCATCATTGGTCCTAAACACAACTTATTGGTTATATACAAACCTTAGTGGGACTCATTAGTCCCAACTAAACACACATTATTGGGCCATCATTGGTCCTAAACACAACTTATTGGTTATATACACACCTTACTAGGACTTATTGGTTCTAACCGACCCTCATTGCCCTACTAAACACACCTTATTGGGCCATCATTGGTCCTAAACATAATTTATTGGTTATATACACACCTTAGTGGGACTCATTAGTCCCAACTAAACACACCATATTGGGCCATAATTGGTCGTAAACACAACTTATTGGTTATATAAACACCTTATTAGGACTCATTGGTGCCAACTAACCCTCATTGTCCCTAAACCCACTTTATTGTGCCATCATTGGTCCTAAACACAACGTATTGGTTATATGCACACATTAGTGGGACTCATTGGTCCCAACTAAACACACCTTATTGGGCCATAATTGGTCGTAAACACAACTTATTGGTTATATACACACTTTATTGGGACTCATTGGTCCCAACGGACCCTCATTGCCCTTAAACACACATTATTGGGCCATCATTGGTCCTAAACACAACTTATTGGTTATATACACACCTTACTAGGACTTATTGGTTCTAACCGACCCTCATTGCCCTACTAAACACACCTTATTGGGCCATCATTGGTCCTAAACATAATTTATTGGTTATATACACACCTTAGTGGGACTCATTAGTCCCAACTAAACACACCATATCGGGCCATATTTGGTCGTAAACACAACTTATTGGTTATATAAACACCTTATTAGGACTCATTGGTGCCAACTAACCCTCATTGTCCCTAAACCCACTTTATTGTGCCATCATTGGTCCTAAACACAACGTATTGGTTATATGCACACATTAGTGGGACTCATTGGTCCCAACTAAACACACCTTATTGGGCCATAATTGGTCGTAAACACAACTTATTAGTTATATACACACTTTATTGGGACTCATTGGTCCCAACGGACCCTCATTGCCCTTAAACACACATTATTGGGCCATCATTGGTCCTAAACACAACTTATTGGTTATATACACACCTTACTAGGACTTATTGGTTCTAACCGACCCTCATTGCCCTACTAAACACACCTTATTGGGCCATCATTGGTCCTAAACATAATTTATTGGTTATATACACACCTTAGTGGGACTCATTAGTCCCAACTAAACACACCATATCGGGCCATATTTGGTCGTAAACACAACTTATTGGTTATATAAACACCTTATTAGGACTCATTGGTGCCAACTAACCCTCATTGTCCCTAAACCCACTTTATTGTGCCATCATTGGTCCTAAACACAACGTATTGGTTATATGCACACATTAGTGGGACTCATTGGTCCCAACTAAACACACCTTATTGGGCCATAATTGGTCGTAAACACAACTTATTAGTTATATACACACTTTATTGGGACTCATTGGTCCCAACGGACCCTCATTGCCCTTAAACACACATTATTGGGCCATCATTGGTCCTTAACACAACTTATTGGTTATATAAGACACGCCTTACTAGGACTTATTGGATCCAACCGACCCTCATTGCCCTACTAAACACTCCTTATAGGGCCATCATTGGTCCTAAACACAACTTATTGGTTATATACAAACCTTAGTGGGACTCATTAGTCCCAACTAAACACACATTATTGGGCCATCATTGGTCCTAAACACAACTTATTGGTTATATACACACCTTACTAGGACTTATTGGTTCTAACCGACCCTCATTGCCCTACTAAACACACCTTATTGGGCCATCATTGGTCCTAAACATAATTTATTGGTTATATACACACCTTAGTGGGACTCATTAGTCCCAACTAAACACACCATATTGGGCCATAATTGGTCGTAAACACAACTTATTGGTTATATAAACACCTTATTAGGACTCATTGGTGCCAACTAACCCTCATTGTCCCTAAACCCACTTTATTGTGCCATCATTGGTCCTAAACACAACGTATTGGTTATATGCACACATTAGTGGGACTCATTGGTCCCAACTAAACACACCTTATTGGGCCATAATTGGTCGTAAACACAACTTATTGGTTATATACACACTTTATTGGGACTCATTGGTCCCAACGGACCCTCATTGCCCTTAAACACACATTATTGGGCCATCATTGGTCCTAAACACAACTTATTGGTTATATACACACCTTACTAGGACTTATTGGTTCTAACCGACCCTCATTGCCCTACTAAACACACCTTATTGGGCCATCATTGGTCCTAAACATAATTTATTGGTTATATACACACCTTAGTGGGACTCATTAGTCCCAACTAAACACACCATATTGGGCCATAATTGGTCGTAAACACAACTTATTGGTTATATAAACACCTTATTAGGACTCATTGGTGCCAACTAACCCTCATTATTGTCCCTAAACCCACTTTATTGTGCCATCATTGGTCCTAAACACAACGTACTGGTTATATGCACACATTAGTGGGACTCATTGGTCCCAACTAAACACACCTTATTGGGCCATAATTGGTCGTAAACACAATTTATTGGTTATATACACACTTTATTGGGACTCATTGGTCCCAACGGACCCTCATTGCCCTTAAACACACATTATTGGGCCATCATTGGTCCTTAACACAACTTATTGGTTATATAAGACACGCCTTACTAGGACTTATTGGATCCAACCGACCCTCATTGCCCTACTAAACACTCCTTATAGGGCCATCATTGGTCCTAAACACAACTTATTGGTTATATACAAACCTTTGTGGGACTCATTAGTCCCAACTAAACACACATTATTGGGCCATCATTGGTCCTAAACACAACTTATTGGTTATATACACACCTTACTAGGACTTATTGGTTCTGGCCGACCCTCATTGCCCTACTAAACACACCTTATTGGGCCATCATTGGTCCTAAACATAATTTATTGGTTATATACACACCTTAGTGGGACTCATTAGTCCCAACTAAACACACCATATTGGGCCATAATTGGTCGTAAACACAACTTATTAGTTATATAAACACCTTATTACGACTCATTGGTGCCAACTAACCCTCATTGTCCCTAAACCCACTTTATTGTGCCATCATTGGTCCTAAACACAACGTATTGGTTATATGCACACATTAGTGGGACTCATTGGTCCCAACTAAACACACCTTATTGGGCCATAATTGGTGGTAAACACAACTTATTGGTTATATACACACTTTATTGGGAGTCATTGGTCCCAACCGACCCTCATTGCCCTACTAAACACTCCTTATAGGGCCATCATTGGTCCTAAACACAACTTATTGGTTATATACAAACCTTAGTGGGACTCATTAGTCCCAACTAAACACACATTATTGGGCCATCATTGGTCCTAAACACAACTTATTGGTTATATACACACCTTACTAGGACTTATTGGTTCTAACTGACCCTCATTGCCTTACTAAACACACCTTATTGGGCCATCATTGGTCATAAACATAATTTATTTATTATATACACACCTTAGTGGGACTCATTAGTCCCAACTAAACACACCATATTGGGCCATAATTGGTCGTAAACACAACTTATTGGTTATATAAACACCTTATTAGGACTCATTGGTGCCAACTAACCCTCATTGTCCCTAAACCCACTTTATTGTGCCATCATTGGTCCTAAATACAACGTATTGGTTATTTGCACACATTAGTGGGACTCATTGGTCCCAACTAAACACACCTTATTGGGCCATAATTGGTCGTAAACACAATTTATTGGTTATATACACACTTTATTGGGACTCATTGGTCCCAACGGACCCTCATTGCCCTTAAACACACATTATTGGGCCATCATTGGTCCTTAACACAACTTATTGGTCATATAAGACACACCTTACTAGGACTTATTGGTCCCAACCGACCCTCATTGCCCTACTAAACACTCCTTATAGGGCCATCATTGGTCCTAAACACAACTTATTGGTTATATACAAACCTTACTAGGACTTATTGGTTCTAACCGACCCTCATTGCCCTACTAAACACACCTTATTGGGCCATCATTGGTCCTAAACATAATTTATTGGTTATATACACACCTTAGTGGGACTCATTAGTCCCAACTAAACACACCATATTGGGCCATAATTGGTCGTAAACACAACTTATTGGTTATATAAACACCTTATTAGGACTCATTGGTGCCAACTAACCCTCATTGTCCCTAAACCCACTTTATTGTGCCATCATTGGTCCTAAACACAACGTATTGGTTATATGCACACATTAGTGGGACTCATTGGTCCCAACTAAACACACCTTATTGGGCCATAATTGGTCGTAAACACAACTTATTGGTTATATACACACTTTATTGGGACTCATTGGTCCCAACGGACCCTCATTGCCCTTAAACACACATTATTGGGCCATCATTGGTCCTAAACACAACTTATTGGTTATATACACACCTTACTAGGACTTATTGGTTCTAACCGACCCTCATTGCCCTACTAAACACACCTTATTGGGCCATCATTCGTCCTAAACATAATTTATTGGTTATATACACACCTTAGTGGGACTCATTAGTCCCAACTAAACACACCATATCGGGCCATATTTGGTCGTAAACACAACTTATTGGTTATATAAACACCTTATTAGGACTCATTGGTGCCAACTAACCCTCATTGTCCCTAAACCCACTTTATTGTGCCATCATTGGTCCTAAACACAACGTATTGGTTATATGCACACATTAGTGGGACTCATTGGTCCCAACTAAACACACCTTATTGGGCCATAATTGGTCGTAAACACAACTTATTAGTTATATACACACTTTATTGGGACTCATTGGTCCCAACGGACCCTCATTGCCCTTAAACACACATTATTGGGCCATCATTGGTCCTTAACACAACTTATTGGTTATATAAGACACGCCTTACTAGGACTTATTGGATCCAACCGACCCTCATTGCCCTACTAAACACTCCTTATAGGGCCATCATTGGTCCTAAACACAACTTATTGGTTATATACAAACCTTAGTGGGACTCATTAGTCCCAACTAAACACACATTATTGCGCCATCATTGGTCCTAAACACAACTTATTGGTTATATACACACCTTACTAGGACTTATTGGTTCTAACCGACCCTCATTGCCCTACTAAACACACCTTATTGGGCCATCATTGGTCCTAAACATAATTTATTGGTTATATACACACCTTAGTGGGACTCATTAGTCCCAACTAAACACACCATATTGGGCCATAATTGGTCATAAACACAACTTATTGGTTATATAAACACCTTATTAGGACTCATTGGTGCCAACTAACCCTCATTTTCCCTAAACCCACTTTATTGTGCCATCATTGGTCCTAAACACAACGTATTGCTTATATGCACACATTAGTGGGACTCATTGGTCCCAACTAAACACACCTTATTAGGCCATAATTGTTCGTAAACACAACTTATTGGTTATATACACACATTATTGGGACTCATTGGTCCCAACTGACTCTCATTGCCCTTAAACACATATTATTGGGCCATCACTGGTCCTAAACACAACTTATTGGTTATATAAGACACACCTTACTAGGACTTATTGGTCCCAACCGACCCTCATTGCCCTACTAAACACTCCTTATAGTGCCATCATTGGTCCTAAACACAACTTAGTGGTTATATACAAACCTTAGTAGGACTCATTAGTCCAAACAAAACACACATTATTGGGCCATCATTGGTCCTAAATACAACTTATTGGTTATATACACACCTTACTAGGACTTATTGGTTCTAACCGACCCTCATTGCCCTACTAAACACACCTTATTGGGCCATCATTGGTCCTAGACATAATTTATTGGTTATATACACACCTTAGTGGGACTCATTAGTCCCAACTAAACACACCATATTGGGCCATAATTGGTCGTAAACACAACTTATTGGTTATATAAACACCTTATTAGGACTCATTGGTGCCAAGTAACCCTCATTGTCCCTAAACCCACTTTATTGTGCCATCATTGGTCCTAAACACAACGTATTGGTTATATGCACACATTAGTGGGACTCATTGGTCACAACTAAACACACCTTATTGGGCCATAATTGGCCGTAAACACAACTTATTGGTTATATACACACTTTATTGGGACTTATTGGTCCCAACCGACACTCATTGCCCTACTAAACACTCCTTATAGGCCCATCATTGGTCCTAAACACAACTTATTGGTTATATACAAAACTTAGTGGGACTCATTAGTCCCAACTAAACACACATTATTGGGCCATCATTGGTCCTAAACACAACTTATTGGTTATATAAACACCTTACTAGGACTTATTGGTTCTAACCGACCCTCATTGCCCTACTAAACACACCTTATTGGGCAATCATTGGTCCTAAACATAATTTATTGGTTATATACACACCTTAGTGGGAGTCATTAGTCCCAACTAAACACACCATATTGGGCCATAATTGGTCGTAAACACAACTTATTGGTTATATAAACACCTTATTAGGACTCATTGGTGCCAACTAACCCTCATTGTCCCTAAACCCACTTTATTGTGCCATCATTGGTCCTAAACACAACGTATTGGTTATATGCACACATTAGTGGGACTCATTGGTCCCAACTAAACACACCTTATTGGGCCATAATTGGTCGTAAACACAACTTATTGGTTATATACACACCTTATTGGGACTCATTGGTCCCAACGGAGCCTCATTGCCCTTAAACACACATTATTGGGCCATCATTGGTCCTAAACACAACTTATTGGTTATATAAGACACACCTTACTAGGACTTATTGGTCCCAACCGACCCTCATTGCCCTACTAAACACTCCATATAGTGCCATCGTTGGTCCTAAACACAACTTATTGGTTATATACAAACCTTAGTGGGACTCATTAGTCCCAACTAAACACACATTATTGGGCCATCATTGGTCCTAAACACAACTTATTGGTTATATACACACCTTACTAGGACTTATTGGTTCTAACCGACCCTCATTGCCCTACTAAACACACCTTATTGGGCCATCATTGGTCCTAAACATAATTTATTGGTTATATACACACCTTAGTGGGACTCATTAGTCCCAACTAAACACACCATATTGGGCCATAATTGGTCGTAAACACAACTTATTGGTTATATAAACACCTTATTAGGACTCATTGGTGCCAACTAACTCTCATTGTCCCTAAACCCACTTTATTGTGCCATCATTGGTCCTAAACACAACGTATTGGTTACATGCACACATTAGTGGGACTCATTGGTCCCAACTAAACACACCTTATTGGGCCATAATTGGTCGTAAACACAACTTATTGGTTGTATACACACTTTATTGGGACTCATTGGTCCCAACGGACCCTCATTGCCCTTAAACACACATTATTGGGCCATCATTGGTCCTAAACACAACTTATTGGTCCCAACCGACCCTCATTGCCCTACTAAACACACCTTATTGGGCAATCATTGGTCCTAAACACAACTTATTGGTTATATACACACCTTAGTGGGACTCATTAGTCCCAACTAAACACACATTATTGGGCCATCATTGGTCCTAAACACAACTTATTGGTTATATACACACCTTACTAGGACTTATTGGTTCTAACCGACCCTCATTGCCCTACTAAACACACCTTATTGGGCCATCATTGGTCTTAAACATAATTTATTGGTTATATACACACCTTAATGGGACTCATTAGTCCCAGCTAAACACACCATATTGGGCCATAATTGGTCGTAAACACAACTTATTGGTTATATAAACACCTTATTAGGACTCATTGGTGCCAACTAACCCTCATTGTCCCTAAACCCACTTTATTGTGCCATCATTGGTCCTAAACACAACGTATTGGTTATATACAAACCTTAGTGGGACTCATTAGTCCCAACTAAACACACATTATTGGGCCATCATTGGTCCTAAACACAACTTATTGGTTATATACACACCTTACTAGGACTTATTGGTTCTAACTGACCCTCATTGACTTACTAAACACACCTTATTGGGCCATCATTGGTCCTAAACATAATTTATTTATTATATACACACCTTAGTGGGACTCATTAGTCCCAACTAAACACACCATATTGGGCCATAATTGGTCGTAAACACAACTTATTGGTTATATAAACACCTTATTAGGACTCATTGGTGCCAACTAACCCTCATTGTCCCTAAACCCACTTTATTGTGCCATCATTGGTCCTAAACACAACGTATTGGTTATATGCACACATTAGTGGGACTCATTGGTCCCAACTAAACACACCTTATTGGGCCATAATTGGTCGTAAACACAATTTATTGGTTATATACACACTTTATTGGGACACATTGGTCCCAACGGACCCTCATTGCCCTTAAACACACATTATTGGGCCATCATTGGTCCTTAACACAACTTATAGGTTATATAAGACACACCTTACTAGGACTTATTGGTCCCAACCGACCCTCATTGCCCTACTAAACACTCCTTATAGGGCCATCATTGGTCCTAAACACAACTTATTGGTTATATACAAACCTTACTAGGACTTATTGGTTCTAACCGACCCTCATGCCCTACTAAACACACCTTATTGGGCCATCATTGGTCCTAAACATAATTTATTGGTTATATACACACCTTAGTGGGACTCATTAGTCCCAACTAAACACACCATATTGGGCCATAATTGGTCGTAAACACAACTTATTGGTTATATAAACACCTTATTAGGACTCATTGGTGCCAACTAACTCTCATTGTCCCTAAACCCACTTTATTGTGCCATCATTGGTCCTAAACACAACGTATTGGTTACATGCACACATTAGTGGGACTCATTGGTCCCAACTAAACACACCTTATTGGGCCATAATTGGTCGTAAACACAACTTATTGGTTGTATACACACTTTATTGGGACTCATTGGTCCCAACGGACCGTCATTGCCCTTAAACACACATTATTGGGCCATCATTGGTCCTAAACACAACTTATTGGTCCCAACCGACCCTCATTGCCCTACTAAACACACCTTATTGGGCAATCATTGGTCCTAAACACAACTTATTGGTTATATACACACCTTAGTGGGACTCATTAGTCCCAACTAAACACACATTATTGGGCCATCATTGGTCCTAAACACAACTTATTGGTTATATACACACCTTACTAGGACTTATTGGTTCTAACCGACCCTCATTGCCCTACAAAACACACCTTATTGGGCCATCATTGGTCTTAAACATAATTTATTGGTTATATACACACCTTAATGGGACTCATTAGTCCCAACTAAACACACCATATTGGGCCATAATTGGTTGTAAACACAACTTATTGGTTATATAAACACCTTATTAGGACTCATTGGTGCCAACTAACCCTCATTGTCCCTAAACCCACTTTATTGTGCCATCATTGGTCCTAAACACAACGTATTGGTTATATGCACACATTAGTGGGACTCATTGGTCCCAACTAAACACACCTTATTGGGCCATAATTGGTCGTAAACACAACGTATTGGTTATACGCACACATTAGTGGGACTCATTGGTCCCAACTAAACACACCTTATTGGGCCATAATGGGTGGTAAACACAACTTATTGGTTATATACACACTTTATTGGGAGTCATTGGTCCCAACCGACCCTCATTGCCCTACTAAACACTCCTTATAGGGCCATCATTGGTCCTAAACACAACTTATTGGTTATATACAAACCTTAGTGGGACTCATTAGTCCCAACTAAACACACATTATTGGGCCATCATTGGTCCTAAACACAACTTATTGTATATATACACACCTTACTAGGACTTATTGGTTCTAACTGACCCTCATTGACTTACTAAACACACCTTATTGGGCCATCATTGGTCCTAAACATAATTTATTTATTATATACACACCTTAGTGGGACTCATTAGTCCCAACTAAACACACCATATTGGGCCATAATTGGTCGTAAACACAACTTATTGGTTATATAAACACCTTATTAGGACTCATTGGTGCCAACTAACCCTCATTGTCCCTAAACCCACTTTATTGTGCCATCATTGGTCCTAAACACAACGTATTGGTTATATGCACACATTAGTGGGACTCATTGGTCCCAACTAAACACACCTTGTTGGGCCATAATTGGTCGTAAACACAATTTATTGGTTATATACACACTTTATTGGGACTCATTGGTCCCAACGGACCCTCATTGCCCTTAAACACACATTATTGGGCCATCATTGGTCCTAAACACAACTTATTGGTTATATACACACCTTACTAGGACTTATTGGTTCTAACCGACCCTCATTGCCCTACTAAACACTCCTTATAGGGCCATCATTGGTCCTAAACACAACTTATTGGTTATATACAAACCTTAGTGGGACTCATTAGTCCCAACTAAACACACATTATTGGGCCATCATTGGTCCTAAACACAACTTATTGGTTATATACACACCTTACTAGGACTTATTGGTTCTAACTGACCCTCATTGACTTACTAAACACACCTTATTGGGCCATCATTGGTCCTAAACATAATTTATTTATTATATACACACCTTAGTGGGACTCATTAGTCCCAACTAAACACACCATATTGGGCCATAATTGGTCGTAAACACAACTTATTGGTTATATAAACACCTTATTAGGACTCATTGGTGCCAACTAACCCTCATTGTCCCTAAACCCACTTTATTGTGCCATCATTGGTCCTAAACACAACGTATTGGTTATATGCACACATTAGTGGGACTCATTGGTCCCAACTAAACACACCTTATTGGGCCATAATTGGTCGTAAACACAATTTATTGGTTATATACACACTTTATTGGGACTCATTGGTCCCAACGGACCCTCATTGCCCTTAAACACACATTATTGGGCCATCATTGGTCCTTAACACAACTTATTGGTTATATAAGACACACCTTACTAGGACTTATTGGTCCCAACCGACCCTCATTGCCCTACTAAACACTCCTTATAGGGCCCTCATTGGTCCTAAACACAACTTATTGGTTATATACAAACCTTACTAGGACTTATTGGTTCTAACCGACCCTCATTGCCCTACTAAACACACCTTATAGGGCCATCATTGGTCCTAAACATAATTTATTGGTTATATACACACCTTAGTGGGACTCATTAGTCCCAACTAAACACACCATATTGGGCCATAATTGGTCGTAAACACAACTTATTGGTTATATAAACACCTTATTAGGACTCATTGGTGCCAACTAACCCTCATTGTCCCTAAACCCACTTTATTGTGCCATCATTGGTCCTCAACACAACGTATTGGTTATATGCACACATTAGTGGGACTCATTGGTCCCAACTAAACACACCTTATTTGGCCATAATTGGTCGTAAACACAACTTATTGGTTATATACACACTTTATTGGGACTCATTGGTCCCAACGGACCCTCATTGCCCTTAAACACACATTATTGGGCCATCATTGGTCCTAAACACAACTTATTGGTTATATACACACCTTACTAGGACTTATTGGTTCTAACCGACCCTCATTGCCCTACTAAACACACCTTATTGGGCCATCATTAGTCCTAAACATAATTTATTGGTTATATACACACCTTAGTGGGACTCATTAGTCCCAACTAAACACACATTATTGGGCCATCATTGGTCCTAAACACAACTTATTGGTTATATACACACCTTACTAGGACTTATTGGTTCTAACTGACCCTCATTGACTTACTAAACACACCTTATTGGGCCATCATTGGTCCTAAACATAATTTATTTATTATATACACACCTTAGTGGGACTCATTAGTCCCAACTAAACACACCATATTGGGCCATAATTGGTCGTAAACACAACTTATTGGTTATATAAACACCTTATTAGGACTCATTGGTGCCAACTAACCCTCATTGTCCCTAAACCCACTTTATTGTGCCATCATTGGTCCTAAACACAACGTATTGGTTATATGCACACATTAGTGGGACTCATTGGTCCCAACTAAACACACCTTATTGGGCCATAATTGGTCGTAAACACAATTTATTGGTTATATACACACTTTATTGGGACTCATTGGTCCCAACGGACCCTCATTGCCCTTAAACACACATTATTGGGCCATCATTGGTCCTTAACACAACTTATTGGTTATATAAGACACACCTTACTAGGACTTATTGGTCCCAACCGACCCTCATTGCCCTACTAAACACTCCTTATAGGGCCATCATTGGTCCTAAACACAACTTATTGGTTATATACAAACCTTACTAGGACTTATTGGTTCTAACCGACCCTCATTGCCCTACTAAACACACCTTATAGGGACATCATTGGTCCTAAACATAATTTATTGGTTATATACACACCTTAGTGGGACTCATTTGTCCCAACTAAACACACCATATTGGGCCATAATTGGTCGTAAACACAACTTATTGGTTATATAAACACCTTATTAGGACTCATTGGTGCCAACTAACCCTCATTGTCCCTAAACCCACTTTATTGTGCCATCATTGGTCCTAAACACAACGTATTGGTTATATGCACACATTAGTGGGACTCATTGGTCCCAACTAAACACACCTTATTTGGCCATAATTGGTCGTAAACACAACTTATTGGTTATATACACACTTTATTGGGACTCATTGGTCCCAACGGACCCTCATTGCCCTTAAACACACATTATTGGGCCATCATTGGTCCTAAACACAACTTATTGGTTATATACACACCTTACTAGGACTTATTGGTTCTAACCGACCCTCATTGCCCTACTAAACACTCCTTATAGGGCCATCATTGGTCCTAAACACAACTTATTGGTTATATACAAACCTTAGTGGGACTCATTAGTCCCAACTAAACACACATTATTGGGCCATCATTGGTCCTAAACACAACTTATTGGTTATATACACACCTTACTAGGACTTATTGGTTCTAACTGACCCTCATTGACTTACTAAACACACCTTATTGGGCCATCATTGGTCCTAAACATAATTTATTTATTATATACACACCTTAGTGGGACTCATTAGTCCCAACTAAACACACCATATTGGGCCATAATTGGTCGTAAACACAACTTATTGGTTATATAAACACCTTATTAGGACTCATTGGTGCCAACTAACCCTCATTGTCCCTAAACCCACTTTATTGTGCCATCATTGGTCCTAAACACAACGTATTGGTTATATGCACACATTAGTGGGACTCATTGGTCCCAACTAAACACACCTTATTGGGCCATAATTGGTCGTAAACACAATTTATTGGTTATATACACACTTTATTGGGACTCATTGGTCCCAACGGACCCTCATTGCCCTTAAACACACATTATTGGGCCATCATTGGTCCTTAACACAACTTATTGGTTATATAAGACACACCTTACTAGGACTTATTGGTCCCAACCGACCCTCATTGCCCTACTAAACACT
>JBCNJP010010523.1:0-21799 GCA_039602395.1 Deinandra increscens subsp. villosa
ATCCATAACCTTCTAACATGTTAAAAATTTCGGATCTAGGGTTCCAAGAGTCACAAATTTCGGATCTAGTGGTTTGTTCATAAAACCAAGGCACATGTACACATACTAGCATTATAACACTTGTTTTCCTATAGATCTATATAATGTAGCATACGAGGGGTTCAAAATACATGAAATCACTAGCATAAACATAATATTTACTAGATCTAACAAGAGTATGAACAAACATGTAGGTTATTATCATCATAGAAGAAGATATAAGTTTAAAGTCACCATTTTTAACCAAGACTTGATGTAAGAGTTCTAGATGGAAAATGTAACTAGTTAACATGATTAACTAGAGAAAAATCAAGAAAACATCATCTACTAACTTGAGAAAAATGTGGAGATGGATGGAGGATAGTAGATCTTGCTTCTTTGTTGCTCCTTGTAGCTTTGATCTTCAAGTAATCTTGTGTTTGGATGAAGAAAGCTAGAGAGAGAGTAGAGAGAGGGCGACGGGTTTGGGAGGAGGGAGAGAGAAGTGTGTGTGTTTTGTGGTGGGAGCAAATGAGGATGTGTTCTAGGGGTTTCCACTTTAAGAAGTTTATATATGATTGCCCAAAAGAAAGGAAAGAAAAAGGGTTTTGTCCAAGTGAAAGGTGGTGGTGGCGGTTTTTGTCTCAAACTGTGAGGGAGGAGAGGGAGCAAGGGGAGGGGCCGGTTTTTGGGGAGCAAGGAGAGAGGAGGGTGAAGTCAAGGGTGGTACATACTAGGTTGTTTTAGGGTGGTGATGGGATATTTAGGAAAAGGTGGTGTAAGATGATGATGGTAATAAGGTACTAGATGAATAGTCTTTGCTTTATGGTTGGGAGATTAGTGAAAGATTAAGCAAAGGTGGTGGATGGTTACTAGAAATCGATTAAGAGGAGGTTCGGGTGTCGGGTTTTGATCACGAAAGACAATATGATCAAAGGTGACCATTGGATTTGATCATGCATGGAAATGAATGTGCATGGTGATTAATAAATCAAGGTTGAAGAAAAATAAAGGATACAAGTCTTGTTTAAATATAGATGGAGTTAAATGGTGAAAAACATTGACGTTAAATGTTTATATAAAAACCTAATGGTTTTTCGTTATAAAAATACTAAACATTTAAAGAGTTTACTAATTGGCGTAACTGACAAATAAATAAATAAACTCAAGCGTTCATTGGATATTTTTACGTCGAAGTAACGTTACGAACTTTGCATGTAATTTAAATACTACAAAAGTGACAAGGTAATATAAAAATTCTTTTTATATTAAACCACATAGTTGTGGTGAAATTTCTTGTTATTGAAATTCCATCGGATATATATATGTAACATCCTTGTTTTTAAGGTCGATCGTCGAAATGTTAATTTAGGGTTACGCCAAGACTAACGGATAGTTGCATAATACGTTATCTACGTTAACTAAAACACAGATTTATGCACACAGAAACAGGTAATTACACGTATTATTATATGAGTTGACTTAGGAAACTTACGGGTTGTCACACCATCGGAATCACGTATATGATACTTTTTATGATCACTTTGGAGATAATATGTTTTCTGAAGCTATGCAGGTTCCTAAACGGTGGGATAAGAGCAGTCGGTTGTGTTACAATTGTCGTCAAAAGGGACATATGGCACAAAATTGTCTAGTTCCTACTTTGTTTTCTCAAAGAAAACAAAAGGTTCCACTTTTAAGGGATTCTAGCCAATTGAAAGGATCTTCAGATCAATTAAGAGATCATTTTGAATCCATTAGTAATGAGGTTTGGAATATCACACAATGCTCAATCAGGAGAGATTCAACAGTTGGTGTAGCAGCCATATTTCGATTTATCCTCTTTTTTCAAGGATTTCATAAATGGACATTGAACCCATTTCATATGATGCGAGTTGTCGGTGTATTGGGCGCTGCTTTGCTATGCGCTATTCATGGTGCTACCGTAAAAAGTACTTTATTTGAAGATGGTGATGGCGCAAATACATTCCGTGCTTTTAACCCAACTCAAGCTGAAGAAACTTATTCAATGGTCACTGCTAATCGCTTTTGGTCCCAAATATTTGGGGTTGCTTTTTCCAATAAACGTTGGTTACATTTCTTTATGTTATTTTTGGTAAACATGCCAAACCAAGGTTCATTGATGAACATGGCAGAGTTTTTGATGAATTACAGCCTACATTCTTTAAACAGCGGGAAAGATTATTCCAAAATTTTTAAAAGTTCAAAATGTAGGTTGTTCGTCATAGTCAACTATGATTCATTCATCAAAGACTGATTTACCAAAACAACAATAACAATGGAAACCTAAGATGGTTTCAAAGCAAAACCAGGACACTGGTCGACCAGAAGCGATCCGCTTTGGGTCATTTATGAACTAATGTGTTTGATCAGTGTGCAGGTACTTCTAGAAGACCTATTAGTGATTGAAAGATTACTGATGGAGAAGTATTCTGCTTATGTTAAGTTAAATTTCATGATTCATCTTTCTAACCTGAAATTTTTCTGAAACTAAAACTGCCAGGTATCCATGTCGATTGATCAATTTTCTTTCTTTACATTTCGTATGTAGTTTAGGGGGGGGGGGAATTGAAAAATGCATGTAATGGGGAGAAATGAAAAATATTGTGAAGGTGAATACATGCAAAATATATAAAATTGTGGGAAACTTGTGATGTCCATCCCCAGACTTGGCTCTAGGAGGGGTCACGCATCGGATTTACTCATGAACACAAGGTACAACAGAGATAACTAAAGCAGCGGAAATTTAAAACTTTTATTTAATAAGTCAAATACTATAAGTAAGAGAGATAATCTGCATAAAGTACTCTAACTATAACTACGTTTTATTACTATGTCTATGCCAGCTTGCCAAAACGCTTCCTCTGATAGCTTGCCCGTCTAATCCCTTAACACAAGGGCCTTCTCCTTTCTACCTGAAGCCTCACCTTGAACAGACATACATACATATTTTTGAAAGGTCGGCTTACGCTGGTGAGATATACGTTCTAAAGTCTTTACCTCGTTCTGAGGTTAAAACCTTTAGACCTACAAGATCCCCTTTTTCACAAACATTTATCAAGTATAACATATAACACAATTATACGTCACGTAATATTCCATAACAAGAAATACCCTCTATAAAACCATTTGTCCCATTATCCTATCTATTCCTTTCTATAACCCGAACATTTAATATCAGTCTAAACTCTGCTTAAAATATAAGCAGAGATACCATTCTTGTTGACTGTCGAGTTTACCCTTATGCCCCCATTTCGGTAATCCCTATAACGGACAGTCGCACCGTTTTCCCCTCTTTGCTAACTGCCGAGTTCATCCTTTGTTGGATGATCCCTATAACGAACAATCGTACATTTTTCCCCATTTGCTAACTGTTGAGTTCATCCTTCGTTAGATGATCCCTATAACGGATTTTTGCATTCTTCCCCTTTTTGCTAATTATCGAGCTTACCCTTATTTGTGTAATCCCTATAACGGACAGTTGCTTTCCCCTAAACTCCCTCTAGTACTACTACCCGTCCCTAGTTAAATACCAAAGTGACTTAGGGTTATCAGTAGACAGTGATAAGGCATTCATATACTGCAACAAGTAGACATCCCCTAATTTACCATTGGTGTATGTATACAGGACGTACCAGCCGCGTATCCTCCACACTTCTGATATACCGGGTAACTAATACTATTATGCTTATATATAGGAAGTACCAGTGGCGTATCCACCACATAATAACAAAGCAAATACACCACCTGTTCTCATATAATCATACATATTCACTATAACGTCTACTAATAATTACTTTATCATTTGACTATTTAATTTCCAATAATAAAAAAACATTAATTTTTGTTTTTTGTTTTTATAGAATTAAAGATAACATAATTATAAGACTTTTGGTGAAAATTTTTAAAAAATATATTAACGTATGAAAATGTTATGTTGGTTTTAAGATGGTTTTCGCGTTTCACAAGATATATGCGTTTTCGCATGATCCTTTCCATATATATATATATATATATATATATATATATATATATATATATATAGGGTTAGGTTCATTGTAGACCCCTTAAAAAGTGTAGACCCATAGACCCCTATTCTAACCGTCCGATCTTTAATCCTGAGTTTCTTTGAAGGAGGGGTACGATGGTAAAAAAAAATTAATGAACATCTATTATCAAACTGTGAAGCCCTAAATCCTCTCAGGAACATCCTCTCTCTCTCTGAAGAACGACGCCTGAGTTTTCAATCGATCATCAAACCGAGTTTTCAATCGACGATTGTACTCCAGTTTGCGGATCGATTATCGCCATCAATCCTCCTAAGTCCGCCATCAGTCCTCCAAATCGATTCTGAGTTTTACTTGTAAAAAACCTCCTAAATCCGCATCAGTCGTCCTAAAATCCGCCATCAAAACATCCGATTATCTCACCTTCGAAATCGGTTCTGAGTTTTACTTGTCAAAAAAACCGACATCCAATGGATTTAGAAACACCGAGCGTTAAGAAGCTGTTAACCGAGCTCGGAGCTTCCTTCAAAACTATCGAGCTTGACCTAGAAAGTGAGTTTCTCAATCTCTTTTCGCTCTCGACTCACCAATTTGTGTGTATGTATGCTGAATTTGCAGGCTATGAGCCTCGATTTAACATTCTAGGAAAATTTTGATCACACTTTGGTGTGTTTCTCTTTATTGGTATAACTAAGATCTGGTATTTAATTTTGATATAATTTTTCTTCCTGATTTCATTAGATATGACCTCTGAGTTTTAACTTTTGTGCTATAGCTCAGAGCTTAGTTGAATCCACAGTTCATATGAGTTTCTTCATGCCCTATATTATACTGATTTGGTAACCATTTGTTCTATTCATTCCAAATTTGTTTTAGTTGAATGTTATTTATCTTCATCCAGCTTATGTTAATTTGAATTAATGAATTTGCTTTTGTTATAATTAGATAGGAGATTAGAATCATTATGTCTAGTGATTAGAATTACATGTGTTATATGGCTGTGATTGTAAATAAAACTCCCTTAGTTTTATAAAACTCACTGACTCAATGATTATGACCTTAAAGCATGATTTAGAAAAACTCACTGATTATGACCTTAAAGAATAATTTGGAAAAACTCACTGATTATGAACTTGATTAAAACTCACTTAGTAGATTTGTTGTTAATCGGAATTGGATATAAGTAGGAATGAATTTAATTTGAACATAAGTGGTTATTAAGTGAATATAAGGTTTAAGTTAATACGAGTTTTAGTAATTTTAATATAAGTTTAAAATGAACCCAAGTAGCAATGAGTTTTTACAATTGATGATTATGAAACAGTGGTATGTGGAGAGTTTTTCTAGGTGTGGCCGAAAGAAAAAATGATAGTGTCATGAGTGTTAACATAAACATAAATAGCTAGTAATTTTATGTTCTAAAAAACTTACCGCACTACAAGTTTATAATAATATATTTGTGTCTTAATATACGTTGAGTTTTATTTAAGCCTTAAAATTTAGTGAGTTTGAATTGTTAGTGTGTAATACGAGTTTTAAAAACTCAGTGATTAAAACAACATGAATATATTTCTTAAAAGTCAATTATTATAATCTTATGAGTTTTATTTGATTCCACAAATCCTGATTCATACTTAATATAGATTTAAAAGTAGATAAAAAGTCCGATTCAGCAGTGAGTTTTAGAAACACTGAGTTTTATTTTGTTTCAAGACTTAAGATTCACTTGAGTTTTTAAAAGTGAATTTTATTCTTTTGGACTCATATTGAGTTTTAGAAAAAGTTTGAAAACTCATATAAAAAGTGAGTTTTATTCTGTTGCTAGTCTTAAGATTCACTTGAGTTTTTAACAGTGAGTTTTATTAAAACTCAAGTATACTACTATGATTAAAACAAACTTGCAAAACTCAGGTTTGCATATTATATTGCAGTGAGTTTTAATACTCACTGAGTTTGTTATATCACAACTCATCGTTGAGTTTTAATATTGCTCGGTTCTTATTGTGTTGAGTTTTATTAAACCTCAAGTACACTTCTTTGGTTAAAACTCACTGATTAAATCTCAGTGAGTTTTATGTAATCAAATAAAACTCACTTTAAACATGGGTTTGAGTCTGAATAGGTTCTTTGGTTAAGGGATTTTTTTTCACAAAGTAGTATACTTAAATATATGGTTGGTGTCATGTAATTTATTTTTTAAATATATCTACATGATTTCTAATGTTAGTTTACCAATTTTTTTGGTTCAACAGTTCCCCACTCATTATGATTTGAAAAAAGTAGATCGTTATCTACATTTTGAATCATATATGGAGTTAATTTTATCTGCTGAAAATTGGATTCAGTTGAAGGAATTGATCTAGTGTTTATACCAATAATCATCGAAAGTCACTATTATTTGAAGTGTTTCAACACGAAGCAGATACAATCGAGTTGCTTAACAACAGTGCAGTTGCAAGTCATGTGAGCATAAAAAAGAACTATGGAAATTGTATCGAAAAATGGTATGTCAACTTTTAACTGTATATTACTTGACTAAATATTCAAGCAACTTTGCAGTGAGTTATTAAAATAGTTGAAATTAAAATTGAGTTTACTGCAATTTATGTATAAAAATTGAGTTTTATTAGTCTAACTTTAAAAACAACTTCATTAACCTAAATTTCAGTGAGTTATAAAACTCACTATAAATTCAATAGATTTATAAAACTCACTGAGTTATAAAAAGGGAAACTGTATAAGACTCAATGAGTTTTATAGCTCACCGAGTTTTAACTGAAGGTTAGTTTTATAACTCAATGAGTTTTTTTCAGTGAGTTTTATTGTAGTTGTGAGTTTTATTGTAGTTGTGAGTTCTATTTCAGTGAGTTTTAGTTGCAGTGAGTTTACATTTCAGTCAGTTTTATAAGACTCACTACAAATTCAATATACTTATAAAACTCACTTGATTAAAACTCACCGATTTATAAAACTCACCGTCATTTAAAACTCAGTGAGTTATAAAACTCACAGAAAACTCAGTTAAAACTCGGTGAGTTTTATAACTCAGTTAAAACTCACTAGTTATAACTCAGAGAGTTAAAAACCTCATTAGAACTCATTACATCTGTTTTATCTAAAACTCACTGAAATAAAACTCAACAGTGAGTTTTATAATTTTAAGTGAGTCTTATACTTGAGTTTTAACTGAAGGTTAGTTTTATAACTCAATGAGTTTTTTTCAGTGAGTTTTATTGTAGTTTTGAGTTTTATTGTAGTTGTGAGTTCTATTTCAGTGAGTTTTAGTTGCAGTGAGTTTACATTTCAGTCAGTTTTATAGGACTCACTACAAATTCAATAGACTTATAAAACTCACTTGATTAAAACTCACCGATTTATAAAACTCACAGTCATTTAAAACTCAGTGAGTTATAAAACTCACAGAAAACTCAATTAAAACTCGGTGAGTTTTATAACTCATTTAAAACTCACTGAGTTATAACTCAGAGAGTTAAAAACCTCATTAGAACTCATTACATCTGTTTTATCTAAAACTCACTGAAATAAAACTCAACAGTGAGTTTTATAATTTTAAGTGAGTCTTATACTTGAGTTTTAACTGAAGGTTAGTTTTATAACTCAATGAGTTTTTTTCAGTGACTTTTATTGTAGTTGTGAGTTTTATTGTAGTTGTGAGTTCTATTTCAGTGAGTTTTAGTTGCATTGAGTTTACATTTCAGTCAGTTTTATAGGACTCACTACAAATTCAATAGACTTATAAAACTCACTTGATTAAAACTCATCGATTTATAAAACTCACCGTCATTTAAAACTCAGTGAGTTATAAAACTCACAGAAAACTCAGTTAAAACTCGGTGAGTTTTATAACTCAGTTAATACTCACTGAGTTATAAACCTCATTAGAACTCATTACATCAGTTTTATCTAAAACTCACTGAAATTTAAATTGTAGTTTTAGGGTGAATTATAAAACTCATCTTTAGTTAAAACTCAGTAGTGAGTTTTAATTTAAAACTCAGTAGTGACTTTAATTCTAGTTAATTTTAACAAGATATATGGTTGCTCATAATTAGTGAGTTTAAAACTCATTGTCAAAAGTCATTGTTGTGTTTAAAACTCACTGTTTAAAAAAACAGTGAGTTTTAGAACATTGTGAGTTTTAAAAACAGCTAGTTTTAGAAAACACTGAGTTTTAACAAGATATATGGTTGTTTATAATTAGTGAGTTTAAAACTCGTTGTTGTGTTTAAAACTCATTGTTTTTAAAATAGTGAGTTTTAAAAAACAGTGAGCTTTAGAACATTGTGAATTCTAAAAACAGCGAGTTTTTAAAACAGTGAGTTTTAGAACATTGGGAAATTTACCATTATAAAATAAAATTGTTTAAAAATGAACAGTAGTATATTTGATCAGACTTGGTTAATAACTTTCCAGTTATAAAATAAAATTGTTTAAAAATGAACATTGGGAAATTTACCATTTCCTTCTGTTGGCGAATCATCAGACTTGGTTTTGCAATATGAAATGATAAGATCCTGATCACTTGTGATGTGTATGTTGTTTGTGTTGCAGTCAGGATGCCACAATAAATGATCCTCAAATGAAGTCTGATGAGCGGTTAAAATGTACACTTTATATTCTATTAATCACTCCCTATACACACCAAATTATGTATAAAGTATATTATTTTAGTTAGTTTTTATGGTTAGTGCGTTGAGAGAGTATATAAGCTAAAATGATGAACATAAATTAGACACGAGTTATCCGTTTTGTAATGTCACATTATTGGTTGTTACTATTAGTTACTACATAGGTTCAAATGATGTGTTAGAAATTAACTAAATATATGTGATTGGTTTGTGTAGGTACGTGACATATCATAAAATTTAGAAGGTTGCAGATGAATTCAATGGAGAATTAAATATCTCTAAGCATTGATATGATTTCTTGTGCCATGATTCTACAAATGGAGATGTGGACTAATTATTAGTAAATAAAGTGAGGTTGGGTCATGGACTAATCGAAGGATTTGGGCTGCAATGTTACGAGGGCTTTGGAGTTTAATGGAGAAAAAGATCAACATACCTCAACAATTAAATAGAGATGCAAAGGAAGAGTTTATATGCATTTTTAAGTGAGTGGTCAACTTAGATGAAAGTCAAAGCAGGTGAGGTGACGTGGACTACAAAGAAGAAATTAATTTGATTGTGTGTGAACGCAAAAATGAAGAAAGAAGTTAAAATCAAGAATTCCAATGGTTCGAGAAGAAGCGAATCTATATTTGAAAGTAAGTTAAAAAAATCGATATCTAAGGCTGCTTTTGGTTCCTTTATCTTCGATTCTTTGATTGTTTCAAGTTTTTCCCTCAGATTCATCAATTTTTTTAGCATAATAATACATACAGGTAATCAATGATGAGAATATCAAAAATTTCATTATGAACGAAAAGGGGATCACAGGTTTATGTATGGTTAAATCCAAAGAAAGATCAAGCAACTTGTGTCCTATGTTTGTTGGGGTCTGATGTGCGTTCTTTTCATTCTAATACCTGTTAAAATAGGACTGAAATTGCAGATGAAATTGTTCATGGTGGTGCTGGCTTCATAGGTTTTCTTCTCTGGGGTCTCAAGTGCGCTATTTTGCTAAAACTCAGTGAGTTACTCATATATTCAAGCATAGTTAGTTTTAAATCCCCGATGAGTTTAAAAAAGCCATATATTGAAGTTCTTTTCTCACTGAGATTTAAAAAAGTTATACAACTCACTATATTTAGAACTCATTTAAAACTCACTAGTTTTATTAAACTCATTAGAACTTAGATTTAATTGGATCTATTTCAGTGTGTTTTATTTATAACTAACTGAGTTTTATAACTCAGTGAGTTATGAACCCATACTCAATTAAATAAAACTCACTGAAAACAAAAGGAGTGGATTTAGGGGTAGTATTATAGATTGTGTTAGTTAGCCGTTTTAAAACAAAATTTAGAAGGATCTAGGTTCGTCTTGTCTTTTAATATTACAATATTTCATCACTAATTTGACTAAAGGGGTGTTTGGAATTGGTTATTTATGAAAGCTCGTAACCACTTTTTATGTTTGTTCTTATCTGGTTATTTATTGTGAATAAGTGGTTTTGATAAGAAGTTTCAAGTGAGCATTTTAGGTGTTTTTTTTTAATAAGTGGTTATTTATATACATAAAGCTCACTGGAATTAAACTTTACTGCTGAGTTTTAACAAGATATATATGGTTGTTCATAATTAGTAAGTTTAAAATTCATTGTTTTTAAAACTCACTGTTGTGTTTAAAACTTACCAACCAAATTTAGAACTCAACTAAAACTCTCTAATTATATTGTTTAAAACACAATTAAACTTACCGACCCAATTTAGAACTCAATTAAAACTCAATCACCCACCGATTGGAGATGATTTGGTTTGAAATAAATGAAATAGGGGAGGTCTTTATGCTTGAAATTGATTCAGTCAAGATTATATTTTGTTCTTGCTGATTAGCCTAGGTGTGAAAACTATCTTAAATATCCATGTCGATTTTTTACAGGCCTCGTATGCTTGAAAATGATTATGATTCTCGTTGTTTTCTATGCAGCATATTTTTAATTCTTCTAAAGCTTTGGTTGTGCTGCAAATCATGGAAGCAAGTGGATGAAAATGAAGATAGTAATGCAGGGTTAGTGTTAGGGTTGGGATAATGTGTCGGCATATCAAGTCTGGGTTGTGTTGTTTTTTGAGGTTGTGTTGTTTTTTGACCAAGGTGAAAAATCTCTATCATAAAAAAAGAATTTTGTCCTTTGGTGTATGTTGTTAGAACTCAATTAAACCTCTATAGTTATATTATTTAAAACTCAATTATAAAACTCACTGTTTTATACTTCTATTACTCATGTTAGAACTAAATTAAAACTCATCGACCAAAGTTAGTACTCAATTAAAACTCACTAGTTATATTGTGTAAAACACAACTATAACTCACCGATCAAGTTTGGAACTCGATTATAACTCACTAGTTATATTGTTTAAAACACAACTAAAATTCACCGATAAAATTTAGAAGTCAATTAAAACTCACTAGTTATATTGTTTAAAACGCAATAATAAAACACACTTTTGTGTTTAAAACTCACTGTTTTTTTAAACTCAGTATTAAATGATAAAACTCACCTTTTTATTATAACTCACTGTTTTTAAAACATGATGTTCTATAAAACTCACTGTTTAGTTTAAAACTCATCGTAAATTATAAAACTCATTATTTGAGTATTAAAACTCACTACAAACGTATATCTAAGTTTGAGTTATAAAACTCACGGTTGTGTTTAAAACTCACAGTTTTTTTTTAATCGATGTTCTATTAAACTCACTGTAAATTATAAAATTCATTATTGAATTATAAAACTCAATGTTTTTTAAAACTCATTGTAAATTATAAAATTCATTATTGAATTATAAAACTCACTGTTTTTAAAAACCAATGTTCTATAAAACTCACTGTTGAGTTTAAAACTCACAAAAAATTCTAAAACTCATCATTTGAGTATTAAAACTCAGTACAAACTTATATCTAAATTTAAGTTATAAAACTCACTATTGAATTATAAAACTCACTGTTGTGTTTAATACTCATTGTTTTAAAACTCAGTGTTGAGTTATAAAAATCATTGTTCATTTTAAAACTCACCTCCGAGTTATAAAACTCACTATATTTTAATACTCACCGTTGAGTTTAAAACTCACTATTAGTTTAAAACTAACTTAAAAAAACTCACTGTGAATTAAAAACTCATTGAAAATTATAAAAACTCAATGAAAATTATATAACTCACCACTGAGTTTTAAAACTCAGTGTTGAGTTATAAAAAACATTGTTCATTTTAAAACTCACCTCTGAGTTATAAAACTCACTATATTTTAATACTCACCGTTGAGTTTAAAACTCACTATTAGTTTAAAACTAACTTAAAAAAACTCACTGTGAATTAAAAACTCATTGAAAATTATATAACTCACCACTGAGTTTTAAAACTCAGTGTTGAGTTATAAAATCATTGTTCATTTTAAAACTCACCTCTGAGTTATAAAACTCACTATAATTTAATATACTCACCGTTGAGTTTAAAAGTCACTATTTAGTTTAAAACTCACTTAAAAAAGCTCACTCTGAATTAAAAACTCATTGTTGAGTTATAAGAATCATTGATCATTTTAAAACTCATTATTGAGTTAAAAACTATTTTTTTTTTATATAAAAAAAGATCATCGTTCAGTTTAAAACTCATTTTGTTAAACTTGCAATTGAGTTATACAACTCACTGTAAATTATACTCTTACTATTGAGTTTAACACTATTTTTTTTTATTAAAACTCATTGTTTAGTTTTAAACTCCTTGTTTAGTTTAAAACTCACTATAAATTATAAAACTCACTTTTAAGTAACAAAACTCAATCTAAATTAAAAGAGTCAGCACTAAGTAACAAAACTCACCGTGTATTATAAAACTCAGTTTAAAAAAAACTCACCCCTAAGCTATAAAACTCACCTCTGAGTTATAAAACTCACTATATTTTAATACTCACCGTTGAGTTTAAAACTCACTATTAGTTTAAAACTAACTTAAAAAAACTCACTGTGAATTAAAAACTCATTGAAAATTATAAAACTCAATGAAAATTATATAACTCACCACTGAGTTTAAAACTCACCGTTAAATATAAAACTTATTGCCCAGTTTAAAACTCACTGAAATTATAAAACTCATGGAAAATTATAAAACTCCATAAATTATAAAACTCGATGTAAATTATAAAACTCACCACCAAGTTTAAAACTCGCCGTTCAATATAAAACTTATTGTCGAGTTTAAAACTCACTGGAAATTATAAAACTCATTGAAAATTATAAAACTCAATTAAAATAATAAAACTCACCACTGAGTTCAAAACTCAACGTTGAATATAAAACTCATTGTCGAGTTTAAAACTCACTATTCTAAATGTTAAATTACACGGTTCTACATAATCATATAAACTGCAAAAACACAAGTTAATAACATCAAATCACATGTTAATACACCAATAAAAAATAAAAAAGTTCACAGGCTAATCCTAGATTTAACCACATATATATTTCTTCATACTAAAACTCAATATTGACAACCCCTTGACCATAAAGTAGGTTTCCACCAAGCTCCTTCTCAAAATACAACACCAAGTGATCAGCCTTTAAAAAAACCACCGGAGATAGCTCAACCCTCTATGAGCCTAAACAGCACAGCAAATAGGAATCTCCCAAACTGAAATCTTCCAAAACACCACTATTAACCTACGAACTCTCCAGTCTCCAATTGGAATATAACCTTGAGAATCATCAAAGTTACCTGCATATTCAAGTAACCAATCTTGAGAATCCTTAAAACTCAATCTTCTATAAAAACTCACAATTATCTATATAAGCTTTATTCCTATTACAAGTCCTTGTTTAGTAACATTTAGTTTAACACAAGGTTGTTGGACCAAAGTAGTTGAGATCTTAACAAAGGGAAACTCACACAAGCTGCACTATGAAGACGGATAAAATGGGTTGTTCTATAAGGGAAAACAAACCTGGAAACCATTAAACAGAGGATGAACTGAACGCAACCCAGTAGACCTGGAATCAGCACGGACACAAATTTGAAACAACGATTAGGCAAGTATGAACTCAATGTTTTAAAACTCACTACAAATATGGTTCAAATCAAAAAACTCGCTGCAAATATATACTCAATTATTCAAACTCACTGTAAAGTCAATGCAAATATGCTTCTTGATTCTTGAGGATGCTTGCAAGTCTATCCATTCCAATGTCCCTCCCGGGTCACCTACATACGGGTGCTCCGAGTCAAGCCAATTCATAATTTTTCTCTAGATACCTGTAGTACAACAAGGGTTTTTGATCAACCAAACCCATTTTTAACCCATTAACCAACCCGGACCAGAATTGTCTATAAGTGGCACTTATGATAAGTGGTAACCATTTAGTTACAAAAAATAAATAAATAAAAAACTTAGTTACCTTGGTGCATCATGCATCTGTTAATCTGTATTCATGTAAGACTAAATTCCAAACTCAGGTAACAAGCAACATTCATCATGAAAATATTCCATTTTTATGGTAATACAATTTTTTTTTGTATTACCTTATTTTCGTACTTCAACTTTATGTTTAGTAATAATAATGTCAGTAATTTAGTCTTTGAACAAAATGGACAATTTCCATGAATACAAAGTACCTGTATTATAATTAATGAATCGATAAAACCAAAAATTGAAGTAGAACAATTTTAACTTGAAAAACATCATAACTTATAAGCAAAAGTTGAATCAATCGGAAATTGATCAATAAACACATATAACAAAAACCAATAAAAGATTTTTGATAATCTTCTATATCATCTTCAATTTACAAAACATCAAAACATACACTTGTATCATACTCTGTTTCTAAATTAACTACTTGGACTCAAATAAACATTTTTTTAACCGATATTGATAACAACAGAGATTTTTTTGAACCTATTGTTACTTAGAATAGAGATTTTTAAACCGATTGATCATCAGAATTGAAAAAACCCTAAAAACGGATTGTTCATCTGAATAGAAAACCCTAAAAAACGGATTATTCATCTGAATAAAAAACACTAAAAACAAAAACCATAATATAGATTGTTCATAATAATAAAAAACAACTAAAATAAGCAATTAAAAACTTACGTCGATAATCAGAAGAACAATGGGAGAAAGCGATCCGATCTGTCGAAGAGGAAAAATTCAGATAGAGAGGGACCGTACATCGGAGGAAAGGAGAAAAGGGAAATATAATGATACAAACATGTAATGTGAAAAAGACTATTTGGCCCCTCTCCGTGATTTCCTTTAAAATTCTCATTAACTTCAGCAAGTTAATCTCAGCCGCAAGATTAAATGATCCAATGGTTAAAAGAGAGGTCTATGGGTCTACACTTTTTAGAGGGGTCTACAATGAACTTTTCACTATATATATATATATATATATATATATATATATATATATATATATATATATAGGGTTAGGTTCAAATGAGAACTTTTGAGAACTAACTCTCAACCACAAATTTCAAGGGGGACCACTACAATTCATGGGAGGGGGGATACATGTAAATAAACTTGTGGCTCAAATTAGTTCTTATTAGTTCTCAAATCAAATTGGTTCTCAAACGATCCTCTCCCTATATATATATATATATATATATATATATATATATATATATATATAGGTGAGGTTCATTGTAGACACTTTCGCATGTGAAATGGCTCTTTTTCACATGTGAAAGTTTCTAATTAATGAGAAAAAAGAAAAAAGAAAAAAGAAAATTAATCACAACCATTAGATCAAGAGATCTAATGGTGAAAAGGGTGTCTACCTGTCTACACTTATGGGGGTGTCTACAATGAACTTTTCACATATATATATATATATATATATATATATATATATATCTATTACTATATATAATACATATTGCCCTAAAGGGCATTTTCGTCATGAAATTTCCTTAATCCTTAAGACGCGTACAAGAGTTTATGCTGTGTGTACAAGGGTTTAAAGCATGAAAAATAAAGCACCATCAAACTGCTTTACAAAGGTTAATCCCGTTCAACAAAAGTGAGGTTAAATTAGTAATTATCCTAACTGACTTTTTCTGCATTTAATCTCCTATCACGCTTCCATCGAACAACCACAACCATCAGAGCGCGCCGCCTTCGTGAACAACGCTTCTCCACCATCTCTCCTCCCTTCAATTGGCCATCGCTGGTAACTCTCATCGTCTTCGTTAATTAGCTATGATTACTGATCGGAAGGCCAGGATTGAGGATCGTTAGGGCTTCTGCTCGGCTATAAAATCAGAAGCAATCCTCCGTTTCGAAATCCGATTTCAGGTAATTATGCTCCTCCATCGTTCTTCTATGTAGCGCCCAAACTGATTCTGCTCCTCCATCGTTCTTTTATGTGAGTCCATTTAATTTTCTGTTTTTTTATCTTAATTCTTGTTGTTGTAGAATCTGATTGAGGTTCCCTCACTGTGGACGATTTGGTTTTTGTAGAATCTGGGTTTGGTATAATTAGATTTTGAGGTAAATTGTTTAATCTCAACTACTCTTTGTTTACAGTTTTAGTTTTATTTGATATCTGTTGTACCTGCATTTTGTTTTCTGTTGTGAGTGACTTTTACAATTGCTTATTTATCGTTGTTTAAGTCTCATTTTCTTTTGATTTGATTTCTTTGGTTTGTGTATTCATTATGATTATATTGTTTAATTTTATTTGCCTTTCTTCTTTCACTATAGGTTTTGGGTGATTCAGATTTTGGATTAGTTGTTCATGGGGTGTGGTTCAGATTTTGGACTTGGTTTTCTGATTTTGTTCTGATGGTAATTTGTTTTTGGCATGATTGCAGACTTGGAGTAATGCAATTGGGATTTGGGATATTGATGCAATGTGAGATGGGCTATGTTGACCAGCAGTAGTTGGACACAAATCCTTATGGTTTGAATACTGTTAGTTTTCTAGATTACTACCTCATTATAGAAATCCTCATGTAATCAAGGCTGTGAGTTTGCTTCACTTGCAGCTTTATACTCAACTAATCATAGAAAACAGAATGGGGAAGATTCAAATAATACAACCATTAGTAATTTGTTTCAATACAAGATCTCAGATTCTTTTTAGTAAAATATCTCACAAGTTTGAGAGTTTTGATTGCAGATTTTAGTGGCTGCTGCATGTAAACAACTAGAACTAGAGATGAATGTTGGTGTTGGCAATTATGAGTATCCAACTTTGGTGGCCTTTTTGGTAATATCATGTCCTTGACTCTTTCCAATTGGTTTTAAATCTTTGAAACGAACATGTTAACCATTTATGAAGTATGTCAAACAAAATGTGTTATCTAAATTTGTTATCTTTGTTTGGAATATTTCAAAGATCTTCAAGTATGCTAAAGGTTTCCAAGTTGTGAGCATGTGCTTAGTAGCCATTGCATTGACCAATTTCTAGGGATGCTATTGTTCACTAGATTCATGTTGTTTTTTTTATTGAGTTTTGGTTTTGTTTTGTGATTATGAATGTTCATCCTTTTATTATCTGCTAATACACAATTACATAAGAAGTTAGTTCATGGTAGATGTGTTTTGAATCAAATAGTCTGGGTATATTCTGATTTTTTTTGTATGTATTTATGTGGGAAATTATTGATAGTTTATGTGGGCAACTACACAGAACCTTGCCCCCGCTTCTCTAATCCAAGGACTCTGAAGGAAAAGAAGACTCAAAGGTCAATTTATTGGCTTTTAGTTCAACTTATAGTGTTTGTTTTCACTCTACTGTTCTTTAAGGCTCCTAAACTGTACCTATTTAATCCATCAAATCCTCATTATTAGGATTGAATCCTCACCCCTTAGGGGTCAATGTTCTTTGGTAGCAATATATAGAGATATTATTATGGTTTTTCTTTTGCTTTTGGAAACTTTATAGTTTTTTATATGAACTCCCGTATGTATTGAAATATTTGTAATCCCTTGGACAGTCTGCTGTAAAAAATTTGTATTGCTACTTTCATAATTGTTGTAGAAAATTTGTATTACTGCTGTTATAAATAAAATTTTATAATCATACCTAATATACAAGATTTTACAAATGTGATAGAGTTGTGATGGTGTACACGTTCACATTAAATTTTATTTATATTTTATTAACTCTTAAAGATAAATTTCTATCAACCCAAAAGTAGGTTTAGAGAAAGAAATCATACGGTGTAAGGATATGAACACATAAACTATGAACTTTGGTATTCAGAAGCGTGGGTAAGTGGCATCAAAAATGGATGTCAGTTAAAGTAATTGTTGTAATTGTAGGTATTGGGTATTTGAAAGATGGATTGCTAATTTTAGAACCCCTAGAATGCTTTGATAGAGGTCTTTTGCTGATGTAGATGCAGAACAAGATGACATATATTGAGCTAAAATAATATACGGTAAGCAATTAATTAAACGGTCTTCTCTTTTAACTTTACATGGTTAATTTAACTATTTCTACAATCTGCCTATAATTTTTTTGCGTCTCATTATAAAAAGATTGTTTATTGTTGCAGTTAATAAGGAAAAAGAATGGTGCCTCCATAGCAACATTAGCATGCAGCAGATCCTAAACTGTATCCTCTGGTCAAACCCATAAGTGAAACACAGCTCAATACACAACTTTATAGTTCAAATGCACCATAAAAAATATACATGCTTAATATTCCTATTCACTAATGTCAAAAAAGGATAGCATTTGTCCCTTAGCTTACTAATGCGGACATGGCAAGGTAATTGAGTATGAGTATTTACATATTGCCCCTTTTAATCCGTTGTGTTTCTTGAATTTAGTAACCTTTTGGTGTATTTTTAGGTACTTTGGGTTATCTTGATGACATCCACAGGTTCCTACAACGATCTTTATTGTGTATTGGGGAACGGCTTCATAATCACTCAGTTCTTTACAACATTACTGGTATGCATTCTGAGGGTATTTAAGATTGTTTACCTATGCTTATTGTTAACTCACCTATTACAAATGAATTAATAGGAAAGGAATGGCAATATTTTTAAATTTTAGATACTGAAATAACTCTTTCTACATGAGACCAGGTAAGTTATCAAATGGGTCAAACTGGGTAAATATATTTGGGTTGAAACAGGTTGGATTTGGTATTTCAGGTTGTTTGACCAGGTATACATGTTTTTCAAGTTTATTCCAACTGAGTTATAAACAAATACGACATTGGATTCGTTTTGAAAGTTATAAGGAATATATAATTTGGCAAACTATCTTCCTTAACCATCAAATTGAATTCTTACTGTTCTGATTGAGCAATAATCAGGGTAGGGTAACATATGTGTGTGTTTGATGTTATGAAAAAAAAGTGTTTTTTTGTTCCAACTTAGAGCAGGAGTAGTAATTTTGGTATTAAACAACAATTTCCAGCTAGGAGTGGTTTCTTTTGTTTGATGTTGGGGATATGATGCTTTTTTTTATCATGATCAACAGCAGGATTAAAGATGGGGGAAGACATTCATAAGTTTGGTTGGTTTGGACCCATCATGCATGATCTTGCATTTGCATCAATGGGCTTAGGAAATTGATTTCTCCACATGTTTGGCACTGTTTCGATGTTGTTTAGGGGCTGTTTTGGCACTGTTTCGATGTTGTTTAGGGGCTGTTTTGGCACTGTTTCGATGTTGTTTTAGAACAAATTATGTTGTTTAATGCCATTAATAATGTTGGACTTGGAGCTTTAGTGGGATAAGCATATAACAGTACTAATGAAGTTGCAAGTAACCCATGAATGATGAATTTTATCTTTGTTCTATTAAATATTTTAAAAAAAAAATATTCATATACTAGCAAAGTAATTGATAATCTAATCATTTTTAGTTTACTCGAGAGATAAGAGTAATTGATTAGCTAAGTAATTGATTTTCAGCTTACAAGTAATTTGACCATATATGAAAATTGGTAGTCATGTATTATCTATATAAATACTTGAAACTGGTCTTTAAACAAATTTTTTGACCTCTAAACCTAACCGCTTATAAGAGATTGGGTGATAACTTGAAAATCTCGAGCCTCTTTTTCTCCATCAACTTTATCTCAACTTCATCTTCTCGGATTTACTGTTTGAACTCAAAACCGCAAAAATAATCACTTCTTCATGCCGATTACGTTTACAAAGTTACTTACTACCGATGAGTTAAGTTGTTGCCCATAGCGTCACTCAAGTTTCTACCGAGCTTCGTGTGCAAAGGTATTAATCATACCTTTCCACTTAAAAGTGTAGTTAGTACATTAATACTACGAATGAGAATCTAACAGACGTACAATAAAATATATCATAAAATGATTTATAAACTAACAAAAGACAAGTATCGCGTTAGTTGATTTTCGCCGTCACTACATCACGCAAATAGAAAAACGAGTATAACATTGTAAATTTTCATCGCACCGCGAATACCACGTAGTAAATTGTTGTGCGACTGCAACGTGCGAACAAAAGACAAGTAACACGCTATAAACTGTCTCCGCCGCAACGCGCGGGCACACGGCTAGTATATATATAATACATATTGCCCTAAAGGGCATTTTCGTCATGAAAAATGCTTAATCCTTAAGACGCGTACAATGAATTATGCAAAATGTACAAGTGTTTCAAGCCATTAGACCATTGAAAATAAAGGATCTGAGAAGATTTGAGAAGCTGGGAGTTTTAAAATTCAAATACACATCTACTTTATCTCTGCGATTGCTTTTTATTGGGACCAAGCGAGCATGCACATAGAGAAAACAAATCTCATTATCTCTATTTATATCGACCTCTCCCTCAGATCTAAAACCAAACGACCGCATCTCTCTCTCAAAACCATATTTCCCAACTTCTCAAATTTTCTCAAATCAATCAAAAGCTCTCCCAAATCCCGTTGCAGGCGAGGCTAAGAATTGTTGGAGTTAAACTCTGATTGGGACTGCATGTTCGGTATTCATTCAAATCCGGTTTCGATTCAGGTTAGATTCTACGAATTGGAATTGGGATTCAAATTGAAGGCGCCCAATATCGAAGGTGTGTTCCTCTTTCTGGCAGATCGGATCGACTAAGGTAATCCTCAAACCCTAATAAAGTTTCATTAGTTTAAATGCTTGATAGCCGACCTGTTGTTTCATGGTCATTTTTCAGATCTGTTCATCAAAGACGCCACCATCCCTAATAAAGTTTCAGATTTTTCAGACCTGTCGTATCCGTGAAGGCCGCTTCCGCAAACCTCTGAGCTTCATCTTCATGGACTTGATAAGCGACAATCTCAGATTCTCAGGTAATATGGTCTCCAACTGACTTCAACTCATAGTTAATTTGGTTGTCGAATCATGAGTGATTTCCTGTTTTGTTTATTCATAGGGACCTTTGAAACATTCATTGAGGATTATCATGGGACGAAGCTCTTATTGTTAGTTCGGTTGATGACACGGGTGTATAACATTGGCAATCAAGGTTTGTTGTTAATCTGCTTATTCGTTGCAGGTACTAAATAGACAAGCAATTGATTTTATCTTCCTGCTGCAACACCAATTTAATAGAAAAGAACAAGTAACACACTAATATCTCTATTTAAGTTATATCCACGTCTTGTAAGAATTCAATATCACGTTTGGGCAAAATTAACACACCTTTTTATAATAACTTTGCTGCAGATTATTGTTAGTATTCAAGTTTATTGACAACATAACTACAATATTCAAAACTGATCAAGCAGTATGTGTTTAGACTTTGTCAGGTAAATGCATCTTGGTTTGTAGCTTTTTAAAGTCAACATCAGATTTGATTCATACTTCTAAGTTCTAACATATATTTTCAAACATTCTAGGCTGATGTTGGTCTTGCTATTGGGATTCAAGGCACTTAAGTAGCAAGAAGGTAGTTGCTCGCAACATCATCTTTGGATGATAATTCACTTCATACTTCTAAGTTCTAACATTTATTTTTGTTGATGTTTCAGCGTTACCCTTTTACCTTGTGTTACTCTACAGGAGTTGATGATGACTGTAATACAGGGGACTATATAAGCCTTTGACGATGCTAGAGTGATTCTGATAGGTAGTGGACCTAACAATTTATAAATTTTTGAC
>JBCNJP010010524.1:0-21789 GCA_039602395.1 Deinandra increscens subsp. villosa
CGGTGGTGACGGCTAGAGGGAAGAGATTTAGGGTTCCAAGGATTTTGGCTCTGATTACCATGTAATAATATGGAATGCTGAATTATCATTATTGATAGGTTAAGTTACAATATATAGATTTTACAAGAAACCCAAGATACCTAATTGGCCCGTGTACTTTTACTAAACTTAATATAATCTTATAGTCCAATATTTCTTTCCTATGATTTTATTGGGATTAAACATTAGAGGTATAGTTATTTTTATAAAGATAGCTATCATATATACCTGTAAATTGGTTATATTTTTCTTTTATCTTATAATCCTAATAAAGCAATACAATTTGTGCCACGTGTTTCATTTATAAGGGGTTCATGTCACCAGCGCCACATGTCAAACTCATAATCAATTACCAATTTAGTAATTATCAATTAACATTAATTACCAATTTTTTCAAAACTAGATTTTTATTTTTAAAATTTTGATAAAGTTAATGTAAATTTGATTAACTTACTCAATTATTTTAATATTTTTGTGTAAAGTAATCAACAAATTGTCAAACCTAATAAATTTCTTAAATGTATTAAATTATTATTTAATATATTATAAAAAATTTATATTAATAATAATTTTCAAAATTTTAATCATTATTTGTTTTTTTTATGTTTATCTAATATTGTGAATATATTTATCATATATCACTAAGTTATTTTGTTCATATTATGATCCATTAGTTTCCAAATTCTGAAACACAAAGTGACACTCACTCAAATTCTGTGTATGACATCTTCATATAATAGAAGATTTCGCCAAATAATTCACGTGATCGCACGTGTCACCGTGGTCATCCCAATCGTAAAATGTTATAATAATATTACAAACATTGACGGCTAGATTGTATATATGCATTCTAATCTATAACGATTACTTATTCCTAGCCATTGCGCCGGGCCAATCAATTTTTTTAAAGCGTTAACAAGTAGTAGTATGTTGATAGTATGAAATCGAGTTGTTATGTTCAAAACTTTTTTTTTTTAACACAACACAAAGATAAAATTAATATAAATAGAAAATATATAGTAGATAAATGGACCAAGATATAATTTTGTTTGAAAAAAAAATATGAACCATAAACTTTTAAATAACTATAAGATAAAGAAATAAAATGTTACTAAACAACACTGTCGAATCTTCACACATGTTATGTAGATAACACAATCAAACTATCAAAATTCAAAACCAACTACACTTTTTTTACTTTTTAAATTGCTTCGTTTAAAAAGAAAAAAAAGAAAAAAAGAAAAAAACTGACACCAGAGGTTGTATGGATCAAATACTCCGCACCACTATGCGAAACACGATCCACACAACATATCACAAAGACTAGTCTAGACGGACACAAACATGGTTCACATGCACATGTTATGATGATACATATGTAACTAGACTAACACATAAGTTATTGGGATTATAAAGCCTATCTACCCATGTTATACGAGATTGGGGAAAAATGATATAAATAATAACTTGTATGTATGTAATTGTTATAATTTTTAAGTATATGGTAATAACATAATTATGGATGCATTCTTTATTATGACAATCTAATTTTTCGTAGCAATTAAAAAATCGATGTTCTAAAAAATAAGTGTTTGTCGTCACCAGAAAAACTTATTATAACATGTGAAACACTGGACACCATGCATTTCACATGGAAATCCGCATAGAATCGTTGGTTATGTCACTCGAGATTGCATGCATGGAATTTGTACGTATATGCTTAATTTCCACGTGGCAAATATATTTTGTTAACTTTCCAATATCGAAAGTATGCATATATGGGTGAACGCGTGAAGTTGTCTGGTAATTGGGTACATGACAAACATGGAATCTTTGAAATAAACACAACTAGTCTCTATGTGTGAACATGGAACAGTGTGTTGGAAAGATACTCTTTCTATGACGTGTTATATATACACACAGAGAGGTAAGATTCTGGGAGAACTAATTTTATTTGAAAAACATAGAAAATTATAAGAAAACTATATTAAATGAATGATATTTGGGTAATTTGATATTTATATATATATTTTTTTTTTTGAATTTCACATATATCCACATGATAACTTTATAAAAAAAACGTTTTTTATTCATCTTGTCCGTCCGACAATGTTGCATATATGTTGCATACGTTGCGTATATGCAACATAGTATGTTTTATAATTTGTAGCGAGTTTCATAATTTTCAACTTGTGAGTGAGTTTTATAATTTGTAGTGAGTTTCATAATTTGTCATTGAATTTTATAGAACATCGATTTTTAAAGTTGTAATGAGTTTTAATCACAACAGTGAGTTTTAAAACTTAGCAATGAGTTTTATAATTTGTTGATACCTGATATGTGCGTCGTGTGAAGTATCAAACTAGTTCAAGATCAAAGTCAAACTAGGTCTGGCCGAACTAGGTCCGAACCTGAAGTTCGGACTGGCCGAACCTGAGGTTCGGCCGAAGCTCGGACCAGCTAGTATATATAGATGTTTGGTCTTTGTAATTGCAGACTTCTGAGCGTGCGAGATCTGTTAAGTGTGTGTTTCTAAGTGTGTATTCTCTGAGTCTATTTCTGAGTGTTTACTGGTTGTAATTGTTCTTTGTTGATCAATAAAACAATCGGTTAATTACGTTTTGATGTCCGATTAGCTAGATCGAGTAGACGATTCGATGCTCACGCAATTTCAAGTGGTATCAGAGCTTTCTGGTTCACTCTACTGATCTGTGGTTGCTATTCTCGGACTTTTGAGCGTTTTTGAAGTTTTCTCGAGTTGCATTTCGTATTTACAATCTTTTCTGACGTGCGTTTTGTGTCAAATTTGCTCTTAAATCGTTCCTCATCATTTTTCTGGTCTGACTGTTATTTTTTTCGTCAAAATTCATCAAAAATCGAGCGTTTTTGAAAAATTATGTCGAAGTTCGGACTGATCTCATTAGGTTCGGAGTAACTGCTCCGAGGTCCAAGTTCGGAGCAGTCTCGGTGAGAGTTCGGTGTTAATTCGGTCAATGTTCGGAGTTTTCTGTGTTCGGTCACTAGTTCGGACAAGGTTCGGAGTTTAATCAAGGTTCGGAGGTAGTTCGGTGCTAGATCGGAGTCTTTTAGGAGTTCGGTCTGTTGATTTTGACTCGGAGCAAGTTCGGACGAAGTTCGGAGGTTGGTGTTAGGTTCGGACAGAGTTCGGAGCTTAGTAATAAGTTCGGAGAGAGTTCGGCCGGTAGAATCTAAATTTTTCGAACGATGTCGGAATTTCAAGCTTTTGCCGCAATGCAAAGCGCGATGCAAACAATGTTAAATTTTGATAACGAAATCGGAACAAGTCAGAAAGTTCCCAAATTATTGAAGCTGGAAGATTATCAAAATTGGAAGAAACGATTTTCTGCTTATGTTAGCACAAATGACATTGATTTATGGATTCCAATTCGAAAGTTGTATGAACGACCAATGGAAGATGGAGACCTTAAAGAAATTCAAGATTTTGATGCTGCTGAAAGAAAAAGTTATGAGCTTGAAAAGAAAGTTTATGGTTATCTTACTATGGCTTTACCTACTGAATTGCTTCATCAATTTAGCACTTGCAAGAAATCTAAGCAATTGTGGGATGCTTTATCCGCAAGATGTGAAGGAAATGCTGATTATAAGAAGAGTCGAAAGAAAGTCTTGAACAAAGAATTTGATAATTTTCAGAATTATGACAATGAAAACATTACTGCTCTAGTTTCAAGATTTTCACATTTGATTAGTGAACTGAAGGTTGTTGGAATTGAAAAATCTGATGCGGATTTAAAGGAAAAGATCATGGAAGCGTTACCTGAAAAGTGGGAAAATTATGTTTTGCTACTCACTCATGACAAGGATTATTCTACAATGACGTTTCACGAGCTTACTGGAAAACTTCATGCTCGAGAAATGGAAATGTTGAACTCCAAGAAATCAACTGCTACTTTGCAACATCCTGAGTTGTATCATGGTGAGAATACAGCCAGCATGAATGCTAAAGCTAAACCAAGTCTCAATTCTGCACCAAGTACAGCTTTCTTGACTGGAATTTCTGATAATTCTGATAATAGGTCTTCACGAGGTTGTAACTTTACAATTCCAAATTTTTCAAATCAGAATGCTTTTTCTGTTGATTCTACAAATGATTGTGCAAACATGATTTGTGCTTTAATTTCATCATCGTTTGGGTTGATTATCAAAGAGGTTGCTGATGCAAAGATTACAAGGGATGATCTTAATGAACTTGATGATGATCAATTGAATGAATTAGATACTCTTTCTATGACGTGTTATATATATACACAGAGAGGTAAGATTTCTCACGAACTAATTTTATTTGAAAAACTAGAAAATTATAGGAAAACTATATTAAATGAATGCTATTTGGTAATTTGATATTTTTTTTAATTTTTTTTAAATTTCACATATATACACATGATAACTTTATAAAAAATTATTTTTTATTCATCTTGTCCGTCCGATAATGTTGCATATATGTTGCATACGTTGCGTATATGCAACATAGTATGTTTTATAATTTGTAGTGGGTTTCATAATTTTCAACTTGTGAGTGAGTTTTATAATTTTCATTGAATTTTATAGAACATCGATTTTTAAAGTTGTAGTGAGTTTTAAACACAACAGTGAGCTTTAAAACTCAGCAATGAGTTTTATAATTTTAGTGAGTTTTATAGAACAATATAACTTTTTGTTATATTTCAATGTGTCCAACAACTATCTAGGTTTTCTTTTTGATATTTAAAAACTTATCACATAAAAAAAAACAACCTCAACAGCAATGAATTCTATAATTTTAGTGAGTTTTATAGAACAATATAGGGGTCTACGGGGTTTACAATTTTTAAGAGGTGTACAATGAACCTCACCCTCTATATGTATGTATGTATATATATATATATATATATATATATATATATATATGTGTGTGTGTGTGTGTGTGTGTGTGTGTCTGTTGGATAATATATGTAAAACGATTTAGATTAATCGGTTAGACAACCGGAAACATTTTACAAGAATACAAAATAAACTGAAGATCTAACCGAATCGAAGTCAGAGTGAAATATTAACCGAACGGATGACGATCTGAGGAAAGATCGATCCCCGAAAGTAGAAGACAAAAAATAGAAAGGAATCGGGTTTGTGTTTGACACAATTCTCTTAAGCAGATTCACCGTCTGTTCCCAGAGTACACCTGTTCGAAGCAGTATGCACTGACGGACTTGAAAAATTGCCTAAAAAGAAATCGAGATGTGGCTGTAACTGAGAAAACCTAATTGGTGCAGACAGATGATATGTATGTTATTTGGTGTGTACTTCTGTGTCCTTTGCATTTCCTCAAACTAGTGTATATATAACAAGTTGCAGACCCGCCCGCGCGTTGCAGCGGGCCTGCAATGACAGTGTCGTTCAGTTTTATTTGATCTTGTGACCTGTCCGTGCTTTGTGGCGATAATATAAAACTATAATAAAGTATTGACCAAAGTCGAAAACTCTGGAAGTATACTAAAAATGAATGTAGAATAAGTTAAGGAGTATAAAACATAAAAAGTCTAAAAGTTTCGTGGTGAAAGTATAAAACTATAAAAAATATACTAAAAAATGAAAGTAGGAAATTTTAGTGGAATAAAACGTCAAAGTCTGAAAGTTGTGTCGTCGAAGTATAAAACTATTTAAAAAATATACTAAAAAATGAAAGTAGGAAATATTAGGGTAACAAAATGTCAAAATTTAAAAGTTGTGTCGTCGAAGTATAAAAGTATAAAAAAATCGTCGCCAAAGTCAAAAACTCTAAATTATACTAAAAAATGAATGTAGTCTAATAAAAACAAAATTTAAAAAGTTAAGGGGTATAAAACGTAAAAGTCTAAAAGTCTCGTGGTGAAAATATAAAACTATAAAAGTATACTAAAAACGATAGAAGAAGAATTAAAAATTTTGTGGCTAAAGTAGAAGACCACAAAACTTAAAAACAAAACAAAAAAAATTTAAAAATTAGGGGGTAGAAAACGTAAAAGTATGAAACATATGTGGCTAAACTATGAAAACCTAAAGTTACTATCCGTTTAAAAAAATTGTAAAAGTTTCAGGATAGAAAATGTCAAAGTCTTAAACTATCGTAGCCAAACTATAAAAAAGCAAAAAACTACTATTTTTTTAATGCTATTTGTTATATATAAAGTATATTAAAAACGAAAGTAAAAAAATTAAGAGGTATAAAACAAAAAGTTTAATTTCGTGAAAATGTATAAAACTCTAAAAAATGTGGCCAAAGTTAAAAACCTTAAACTTTGTGACCAAAGTTAAAAACATTAAAGTTTATGTAGCAAAATTAAAATACAAAGAACTTTTGTGCTAAAATTCAATATAAAAGAACTTTTGTGGTGCTAAAATAAAAAATAAAAAACTTATGTGGCCAAACTTAAAGAATCTCAAATCTTACTATTCACCTCAATTTATTTTGTATATATATATATTATTTGTTATATATAAAGTATACTAAAAACGAATGTAAAAAAATTAAGAGGTATAAAACGAAAAAGTTTAAAACTTTCGTGGTAATGTATAAAACTCTAAAAAATGTGGCCAAAGTTAAAAACCTTAAACTTTGTGACCAAAGTTAAAAACATTAAAGTTTATGTGACAAAATTAAAATACAAAGAACTTTTGTGCTAAAATTCAATGTAAAAGAACTTTTGTGGTGCTAAAATTAAAAAAAAAAACTTATGTGGTCAAACTAAAAGAATCTCAAATCTTACTATTCACCTCAATTTATTTTGTATATATATATAATACACGGATGATAATGTCACATTATGATCATTAAACAAGTTTAATGATCTACATCAATAATCAGTTTTGTAATGCAAAAGGTTTTGCAGTTTTGGAAGCCAAAAGGTATTTTCTAGAATCTGCTCAAAATCACTGGGTCAAATTTCACCCAAACAAAACTTGTGTCGTTTTCTGCACCCCCCCCCCTGCGCGAGGGTAGGAGCCAGAGTAAAACACAACATAAGAGTTTAATATGACTTGGAGGCTTACACTTATAAACTTGTTCAACTTTTGTCTCCATACCAATGTGGGACGAGATGCACTACATTTCAAACTTGCACCAAAATACTTTGAGATTAACATCTAATTCACATACACTTTTTCCAACAACCCCCATATGAATTGAGGGTATCTTAGAAGCAACTTAATCCTGATTAAATTTTGAATTCTTTCACTGTGTTTGATTTTAATACGTTTAAGTCCGTGAATCTAGTATTTAAAAACTATCTGTAGTCTACCAGAATTGTGAGAATGAACCTGAACTAAGACTATATAAGACTCAAAGAGTTGATTTCCAAACTCATAGGCCTCATTAGAGAATGACGATGGATGTAACTCGCATCAAATCATCTTCATGGATTATGTTCATAAGATGCATTTGTTTAAACGATATACTCATCTAGTATCCTGAAACCTGAGATAAATGTTCGAACTCTCATTTACCAGGACCTATTCTTTGATTATAGTCCACTGCTGTCACATAACTGTCAGTCATAAAATCTATTTTTGGGTATAGATTTGAGGTTCAGTGGGAGCTATATGTAGTCAATAAGGGATTATGTACCCTTTCCTTTGCGTGCAATAGCTAGATATCGTGGGCCCCTCGTTGATTCCAAGTGTTAAGTGTAAGGCCTTACCCAAACTTATTGTGTGTTTGCTTGGAGCACTTCGAATCTAGATCGAGAAACATGATGATTGAACATTAGATGAGAATGAACTGAATCTATGTCTCATTGTTCGATTGATGTCTTAAACAAAACTGATAAATGACTAAGAACTACCATAAGTCTAATATCGTGTTTCTTGATAACAGATATAAATTGGTTGTTGACTTGAAGTGTTTTAACTGGTTAGGACAGTTATGTGCAGCTAGTGTGCCTCTGTCTGTATTTGTTGATCTTGTCGCATTTTATCCAAGTGGGAGACTGTTAGATTTAGTATGTCTAGACCCGACAAACCGCGAACCTAACCCAGTTACGACGCGTAAGAGTTACACTGGGTGCAATGAACATTAAACCCGCTTAAATGATTAACCGGTAAATAAACAGAAATGAATTAATTATTCAAATTATTTATAAATAATTATAAATAGTTAATAATTAATAACTAATGTTATTATTAATATGATTAATAATAATTAGTGGCTTAATTTAGATGAACTCGTTTTCTCTAAATCTAATGTTGGGCTAATGTTAAATGGACTAGATCCATTTAAAGTTTACTAATGGGCTTGTTGTAATGGATTGGACTAGGGGATTTCAAGGGGCCCAATAAGGATTGGACGTGAGTATATATAATCACATTGATTAAGGATTATGAGACTTTTGCAAAGCCCTAATCCTACACACGCCTAATCTCGGTTCCCTCTCTCTCTCTCTGCGCAACAGACTATCCATCTCCCTATCGGACCCCGTAGCTCCGCCGATGAGCCGCCACTACCCTCCCTAATTGCGTATGATCACGACTAGCTCGTAGCCGCCACTGCACCACTGTCGCGCCACCATTGTGGTGCCGACACCTGCTGTGTGCAACCGATCGGTGTCGTTAACAAATCTTAATCCAGAAAATATCGTTGCCTCGCGACACGCAATGCAAGCACAAAAGCCCATCGCGACAAGTGACCAAATCACATTTGAGTTTGGCGATTCTTTCTCCCTCGCGACACGCGACACAATCCAAGAAGGACTGTCGCGACACACCACGAAGCCTCGTGACAGAAGATTTCGTTCCCCATCTCCGTTTATTCGTCGTTGTAATCCAGTGTCTTGAATGTCTGTTCAACACCCAAAGGTATATCTAACCTACTTATTAGTTTAGATAATTTTATATGTTATTTGTATTTGCGCGTGTATCGATGATCCTATTGTTAACTAGTATTCACGTTGTTTTTGTATTCCGCTGCGTTTAACACTCTGATTTGGAAAAACTGTTAACTAAACTCGATTTGGTAAACGTGTTTTGTAACTGATCGGTAGCCCAGATGTCAGTGATAAATCCAACACCCTAGCCATCCACAAGTCCAAGAAGCCAAAAACACACCAAAATGATCGCATAAAAACACCAACCCACCGTCATCGCTTTAAGGGCTCAGTGTGTTATGAAGATAGAAAGACTGCAGAGGACGCGTATGAGGGACAACATAGATACACTAGGAAATATGCTGAGTATAATGATGATGATGATGACGACGACGACGACGATAGAGACACCAGGAAATATATACCTACCAATCAAGAAGATTTTTTTAACATACGTGAGGCATGTGAATACATCACCCTAAGAATTGAACCCAATTATGTCAAGCCATGTGTTTTAAACTGTAACCATTGAGTCTTGCATGAGATTTTTGTAAAACCACTGTACGATCTTACTACTGCATGATTCGGTAATCGGAGATACACAAACGAGTAAATAAAACTTTGCTTTATTGATTTCACTTAGAGATTACACAAAGTCTAGAGAGAGAGAGAACACACTTAGTTACACACACTTAAGATGTAGAATGACTCAGAGTTCTATCTAGCTCTTTCTCTAACGAACTATTTATAGTAGTCACATACTAACTGGCTGACCACCAGCGTACCATTTGGTACGCCCGTACCAAATAAGGTTGCGGACCATTTGGTACGCCGACATTAGTATGTTACCACTAAGACTCACAAAGATGCTCTAACCTAGATACAATACACGAGACACAACGTAGCATAGGAATATGCTCTAACAAACTCCCCCTTAACGTGTAGTGTATCTATATTCTAACAAAACTTCAGTCTTCAATCTTCAACATCGTTGTGGCCGATCTTCAACTTGAAATCTTGTCAGAATTAGAGCTTGCATGGCTGGATCAATCTTGAACAGTCTTTGAACTTCAAAATCCACTTGTGAAAGATATAACAAACTCCCCCTTTCACCATGCTTGAGTCTTGTCACACAGAAACCTGCAATTTCAGAAGACAGAAACGCGGCTTTCTTTCTTTTGAAAATTAATTTAATCTTGGCGTAAAACTTCTCTTCGAGAATCCAAGATATAAATTTGAAATTTTGATTTCGTATCATGTATCGATCAGTCGAAAACAAATAAGAAACAAAATCTTTTTGGCTTTTTGAAATTTAATATCAAAACACACCGAAAATCTTTTTGAAATTTTTCTAAGATTATATTCAGATATGAGACATAAATGCAATACATAAGTGAAATACCGAATCACACACTATTTTTGTCTTTTGTGAGAAAGATCACAACCTGGGATCATATTGGTCATGACATGCTGAACTACACTTCAATTTCAATTATTTCAGCACATAAGTCATGTCGATTACTGGTATAATTTGTCCATCCTAAACTCAGGCACAATCATACTCATAACATCTGGATATGTTATTGTATTGATTAAGTTTGCATTGACCAGTGTACCCCACACTATTAGACATACTCAGATATGTTTTTGCTTTTATATCACCCTTTGTGATTTCATTGTGATTTAATCATATAATGATTGTATTCATGAATCAGTTAACTGTGTTCCATGCAAAAAGAAATAAGAACGTTAAATCGTCTACCTTAAGGTCGATCTTTCGATACACAGATAAGGCCTCGGATTTAACAAAATAAGAAAATAAAACAAGTTGAAATTGTATAACCCAACAACAATCAAGTCGGTACTCCCGTACACACAGAGAAAGTCCGATGAGTTATACGAAACACCAAAGAAAAGAAAGCAGAACGTCAAACGAACAACGATCAGGTCGATCTTTCGATACGCAAATAAAGTCCGATCGTTTGACAAAATAAAGAAAATCAAACAAGTTTAAATCTTTGCAAAATGAACACATGTGTACCGAGTGACTTCTCATTTTCTATTTCACATATCTTTTTCTTGATATATCATGAGATATGCAACAAGATGTTGTCCACTTGGTCAAGCATTTGTATTTAATGTGTTTATCACATCTGAATACTTTCTGATTAAATGCCGAGCCTACCAAGTACATTGAACAATGATCTTATGGCTTTTTCATCTAATTTATCCATGAGCCAGACACGTAAGCCAATGTACCATCATTTCCCAATCATGTCGGATCAATTTCTCATTTTTCAATGTTTTTGCATTTTCTGTTTTTCAATGTTTTTGTATTTTTCCATTTTTCTCCCCCTTAAAATAAAAACTTTATATTTGGATATTCATTTTAACACCAACAAAAACACAAAGACGCTATTTTTGGGTTTCAATTTTCTTCCCCTAAACTACATACGGAATGTAAAAAGAAAGAAAATTGACCAATCGATACTGATACCTTTTCAGTTTAAGCTTTCAGAAAAACTTTCAGGGAGAAATATGGATCATTCAATTTAAGTTAAGCAGGAGACTTCACTATCAATAACTACGTGAAGCTTGAACTTCACAAACACCAATAGGTCTTTTTGAAGAAACCTGCACACTGGTTTAAAAATTAGTATTCAAATGACCCGAAGCACACAGCTTCTGGTCGACCAGTGTCTTCTACAAAATCAGTTGTAGCATTGGTAACCAACTTAGGTCGCCACTACATTTTTGCTTTTTCATGTTTAACTGAGTCATCATCACGTGATGAACCACCAACACTCGAATCAAATTTGAAAAATTAGTTTGTTTTAGATTTTGATTTGAATGGTGTTGACTCAGTAAAAATTCTACCTGATTCATCGATAAGTGTGGCAGATTTGTTTGAAAATGAACATTTTGCAATATCAGGACAATCTTGTGCCATGTGTCCCTTTCGGCGACATTGATAGCACAAACGATATGATCGTTTAGATTGTGGTTTGCCCTGAAACTGATGACATCTTTCATCAGATTCATAACTATCAAGACAAGCATCAAAAACTTGAAACCTGTTAGCATGTACCAATTTGGAAGTAGGACTTCGAGGAGTGGAATTTGATCCAAATGAAGAAGATTCTTTCGGAGAACTTGTAGATGAATCTTTCTTCTTTTGTGTTCCTCCGAATCCTTTCTCGATAGTAGAAATGAACACCTGTGCCAAATGATAGATTTGTTCAAGACTTGTATCTTGCTTTGCCTTTTGAGTCTTCATTAGGCATGGTCTTCTTGTCTTTCTGCTCAAATCGCTGATTGTTATTACCCAAACCGGATCGTTTATAACCGGGTAACTTTGACAAATCCACTTGAGACTTAGAAGAACCAGCTTGAGCAACTTCGGTAAATATAGATTTAATACCCTTCAAATTGTTAGCTTGAACAAGCTCAGCAGCCAACTTTTCTTCAGACCCTAACACTCTCATCTGTCTCCACTTGTTCGGATGAAAACTTTGGTTCCTTCTTCTCAGATTTCTCAGATACAAATTCAGTGTAATCTCCAGTTATATCAGAAGAATGAATATCAGCCAGAGAATCAGATGAAATAACTGGATGTGGAATTTGATTATACTCTTTGCTTCCAAAATCTTTCTTGAAATTTTCATCTTTGCACAAGTAGCTTGTGAAAGAATGTGAATTCTTCAAATTGTTCAATTGTCGCTTCAGATCCAAAACTTTAACATTTAAATCAGAAATTGTCTTTTGAGCTTCACCCAATGCTTTTTCTGATTCAATCAATTGCTCCGAAGCTCTATTGGACAAAAATTTCTCTTGTCTCATCTGATCATGTGCATCATAAACTTCTTGAGTAATCTTTTTCACCCTTTCCTCATGAATCTCAATATATCTTTTCAACAACTTGTTGTCATGTGTCAAAGTTGTGACTTTATCGAGTAATATTGAATGTTCCATTTGACGATCATTTTCCTTAGCAATAACTTCATCAAACTCTTTCTTGAGGTCATCATAAGCTTGCTTCAGCGATTCTACTCTTGCAGTTGATTTCTTAAACAAATCATCAAAATCACCAATCGCATCTTTTGCTTCACTTTCCCATTTCTCAAGATTTTTGACCAACTCTTCATTCTCAGTTCGCAACTTCAAAATTTGTTCATTATCTGAACTGACCATTACGTCCAATTTTGTTTGAAGCTCAACAAACTCTTCCATCAAAGCATTCTTTTCTTTAACTAAATTCTCATTTACTATGAGAATCTCATCATAATCTTCAAAATTCTTCTTGAGACTTTCTAATTCTTTTTCCTTCTTCTCATTTGCAATCATCAATTTTTCTTTTTCTGACATCAATTCTCGAATCTTTCTGTCTTTTTGAGCACAAAAGTCACATGTTGACTCATACCCACTAACTTCAGATTCACTTATTTCAGATTTATTAGTCTCAGATGCATATCCACTCGATTCGACCTCAATATTTGCCATTAATGCATAATTGTCTGAAGGGCGGACTATAAATGCAGATTCATCTGGAAAGTCTTTAGCCCAATCATAACCTTCATCAGTTTGAGATATCATAGATTTAACTTCTTTATCTTGAACATTCTTATCAGAAGTACCCTTATCAGATGACTTGTTAGGACAATCCCGAGCAAAATGTCCATGTTTGGCACATTTAAAACATTGAATCGTTTGTCTATTCAAACCAAGTGTTTCTCCTTGAAGAAGAGATGTCTTACCATGTTTCTTCATAAATCTCCTTCCTCTCTCCACTACCATAGCAAATTGCCATTCCAGATCGAGTTTATTCAATTGATCATCATCCAGATGATTTAAATCCTCGCCAAACAATCTAGATTGACCAATTTGACTAAATATAGATCCAGACGAAGAAGATATGAAAGCAGATAACAATGCAGCTAGATCTTCGGTTGCTTGATTAGAAGTAGACTTGCTTGATGATTTATCAGGAATAGTAAAACTGCAGCCTGAAGAATAACCAGTATTTTCTGACTTTCCAGCAAAAAATGCAGTTAATGGTGGATTAACACTTGAAGTAGAATGTGACTTTGCTTTGGCATGCATGGTAGCAGAATTTTCTCCAAAGTATACTTCAGGATTCTGAACAGACGGAGTTGTGGACTTTTTCACAAGCAGTTCCATTTCACGAGCTTGTAATTTGCTTATCAATTGATTAAATGTCCAACTTGAATAGTTTGGATCATTAGTCAACATCATAACAAAATTCTCCCATTTTTCAGGTAGAGCTTCTAAAAACTTCTCCTTCAATTCATCACTTTCCTTCTTGACACCTACAACTTCAAGTTCATTGATCAAATGCGAAAACCTTGCAATCAAATCTTTGATATTCTCATTGTCACAATGTCCAAAATTATCAAATTCTTTCTTTAAAACCTTCTTCCGAGTCTTCTTGTATTGCTCATTACCCTCACATCTTTCAGCAATAGCATCCCACAATTCTTTACAAGTTGTGTAATTCTTAAACTGATGCATCAAGTCTTTAGGTAACGCCATTGTAAGGAAGCTTTACGTTTTCTTCTCTCGGGCAAAGAATTTCTTTTCATCAGCATCAAAATCACTTATCATCTTTGGCTTTCTTGGGCTTATCATTGGATACTCATATTCTTTTTCAATCGGAATCCAAGAATCAACATCTTGAGAAAATATGTATGACTCAAATCATTTCTTCCAATTATGATAATCTTCCAATTGTAACAACTTAGGAACCTTCTGAGTTGTTCCTATCTCATTATCATAGTTCATCTTTGCTTGAATCGATGTTTGAGCAGCAGAAAATGCGTGAAAATCACTCATTTTGAAGTTAAAAATCGACCGTCAAAACTTCGAACTCAAAAACGAATGTCTTCCAAGCAGACCAGGTTTGGTACGGCGGACCAAATGGTACGGTGGACCAAAAAATAACCGCCACGGACCAACTTGAAGATTTCCTAGCGGACCAACGGTGGACCACCAGCGGACCACCAGCAGACCAGAATTTCTTCGAGCGGACCAGAAGCTTTCAAAGCTGATTTCGACTGATCTTCGCGAATTTTGACTTTTGGAGCTGAAATTTGATTCAGTAAGGTGCGAAATCACTCCAGGAACACTCAGAAATCATTTTTCACCTCGGAAACACTTGGAATTGTGAAGATTTGATGAAAAACATAGAAAACCCACACTTTCTCTCTTTAAAAATCCGAAAAATTTACCAAAATCACAGTAGTAGAGAAACCAATTGCTCTGATACCACTTGTAAATCACGAGACGATCTTACTACTGCATGATTCGGTAATCGGAGATACACAAACGAGTAAATAAAGCTTTGCTTTATTGATTTCACTTAGAGATTACACAAAGTCTAGAGAGAGAGAGAGAGAACACACTCAGTTACACACACTTAAGATGTAGAATGACTCAGAGTTTTTTTCTAACTAGCTCTCTCTCTAAAGAACTATTTATAGTGTTAACATACTAACTGGTGAACCACTAGCGTACCATTTGGTACGCCCATACCAAATAAGCTCCAGACCATTTGATACGCCGACACTAGTATGTTACCACTAAGACTCAGAAAGATGCTTTAACCTAGATACAATACACGAGACACACGTTAGCATAGGAATATGCTCTAACATGTATTTACGCGTATACGTTGATTAGGTCCCATCTACGGTTTTACTAAATTTCTCGTTGTAAAACATTTTTCTACTGCATAATTAATTCTGGTTAATTAACCTGTATATTTAGTCGGTAAATAATAAAACGGGCAACCCGGATACCCACTGTAAAACCCAACAGAGAAATGAGGTGAGGCAAGATTTTGTAGGCAAAGTCTGGTCAGTGTCACGGGGCGTGCCAGGCTGGGCACGGGCCGTGCCGTGTCAGACGGCAGGTTTTTGTCTTCTTCTGTCGTCAGTGGCACGGGCCATGCTATGCTGGGCACGGGTCGTGCCATGTCAGGGAGGTCAGCGGTATGGGGCGTGCTGTGTTAGAGGTGGATACGGGCGGGCACGAGGCGTGTTGGGTCAGTCACGGGCCGTGCTAAAGCCATCTTTTCCAAAATCTTGCTTTTTTGTTGATACATGGTCCAGATCGTCATGTGAAGTATCGAATACAAGACGTTTCGCACAAGTCTGCTGAGGTCCGAACTCCCAGCAAACCTGGAGTTCGGACAGCTCCGAACTCCCAGCAAACCTGGAGTTCGGACAGCTCCGAACTTGTGGCCAAACTTGAGGTTCGGCTGGTCATAGTTCAGCTTGTATAAATAAGTCATCTTGTAAGAATTGTTGGGCTTCCGAGTCATATCTTCTCTGTGTACTTTGTGGTCATCTTTGTGGTTAATACAAGTCATTTGTATTTACTCTCTGTGTTTTACACGTTTACATTGATTTCATTACGACTAAGTAGAAGATCCACACGCTCAAGTAATTTCACTTTTTTCTTTGCTTTTCTGCTGGATAATGCTCCTTTTGGTATTTTGGATCTAGAAAACCTGAAATACTAAAAAGAAAACAAAGCTGCTTTGTTTTGGTGTTAGTAGTTAGGTTTTATCCCGATTTGTCAGGATAGTTTACTAAATAAATATATATAACTTTGTGTACATCAGTCTCTGTCTAGACAGGCGTTGTGTACAAATCTGAATCTACTGACGGACCTGGACACCTATTTGGGACACCTTAATGAGAGTACAGAAACCTACTAGGCAAAAACATGTCAAATACCACTAGGAAACCACAAATAACTCTGATTAGTCACAGTTGTAGCTTCCCAATTGGGAAATGAGGACCATTCCATTATGATTTACCAAGTCAACCTCATTTCTCAGTTTATGTGTTCGTGATTTTATGTCCTTCATGATTCTCAATATCCTATGCTTTATTTGGTTATCGTCATCTTGTGATACCCAAATTCGAATATTCTATATAGTGCCTTCCCCCTTATAATCCCAAATCGATCATCCACCATGTCTTGTCTCTTGTCTCATAAGCATTTTCTCCCTTTTCTCAGCATGGATCATGACAATTATCGCAGTGACTGCAAGGTGGCCCAACAAATCACCTGACAAGTGGCGGCTGCCCTCCCTAACTTAATCCAAGAAGCTCTCAATGCTAACCTTATCAACAATGATGCTGCTGCAAACCCCGTGTTCTCTTCCAAATGATGTAAGCCGAGCAATCCCCGAAGCGCAATGGCTCGGGAAACCGTACCGACCGACCGCAGGATTTAAGGGCATTAAATCCTCCTCTACCAAAGCCAATAAGAAGAAAAGAAAAACCACACATACTGCTGTGGCAACTGCACTCGCTACTTCTGCAAATGTTGTTATGTAGAAGCATATTTTTATGCTGCGTTGTGTCTCGTGTATTGTATCCATATGAGAGCTTATGTGTGTGTGACTATGAGGGCAGCGGACCAGTTGGTCTAGCGTACCAAATGGTCCGCCGGACCAGATGGTCCGGATATGGTCCGCAGCTAATTTAGTCGTACCTATAAATAGGTAACATGTGTAGAGAGTTTAGAACTCTTGGTCATATCATCTACACTAAGTGTGTGTTTCTAAGTGTGTTCTAGAGAGAGAAACCAAAGCTTTGTAATTGTTCTCTTTGTGAAATTAATAAAACAAAGCTTATTTACATTCTCGTCCACTAGATCGATCGGTTCATCCAGTAGTAAGATCGTTACTGTGTTCTACAAGTGGTATCAGAGCAAATCCAGGTTGCTCTGCTGGTTTGAATTGATCAAAATTGGATTTTTCTAGTGAGAGAAAGTGGGTTTCTTTGGTTTTTCATCAAATTTCTTCAATTCCGAGTGTTTCCGAGGTAAAAAATCATTTCTGAGTGTTCCTAGTGAGTTTTCGCACCTCTCTGAGGCAAATTCAAGTCCAAATCGTCAAAATTCGCGAAAATCCGTCGATTTCAGCGTTGGTACGCTCGAAGAACAGTTGGTCCGCTGTTGGTCCGCCAGGCAATCTTCAAATTTGGTCCGCGGCAGTTTCAGCGTACCATTTGGTCCGCCCCGTACCATTTGGTCCGCCGTACCAAATCTGGTCCGCTGAGTACAAATTTGGTCCTCCGTACCATTTTGGTCCGCTGGGTACATTTGGTCCGCTGGCAGTTTCTTAAAAGTGTCATAACTTTTGCATCGTAAATCGCTACGAGAGCCATAAGTACTCGAATCGATCGTATCGACGAGCTCTACATTGTTCGTTCAAAGTTGATCTTCAGAATCAAATTCTAAGACATTCATTTTCGAGTTTGAAGTTTTGTTATCCAATTTCACAATTTTCAAAATGTATACAATTGATGCATTTATTGAGAGACATAGTCAGATTGTGCCGAAGTTGATAAATCTTGAAGATTATCATGGTTGGGCAACAAATTTTAGAGCATATGTTGTTGACTTGGATAAACGGTTGTGGTTACCGATTTCAAATGAATATCAGTATCCAACAACTTATGGTGGTGAGTGTAAGATGAGATGGAATTTTTCAATTGATGAAAGGGAATCATATGATCAAAATGAAAAGGCTAAAGCACTTCTTCGGTTAGCTTTGCCTATAACTCTAAAAAATCAAGTTAGAGATTGTGGAAAAGCAAAGCTAATATGGGATTTTGTAAAGAAACAGTGTGAAGAACATATGTCTACAATTTCTCAGAAAACGGTTGATCAAGAGTTGAAGTTTAAAGGTAAAATTGAAGAATTAGAGAAGAAAGAAGCGAAGTTATCTAAAGAGAATAGTGCTCTGAGAAAAGAACTGGAGGAATGGAAAAATAAAATTCATGATGGTTACGAAGCAAAAATTCAACAGAGTGCATCTTCCTCGTGTACAACGTGTACTGCTTTTGTTAAAATTAAGGAAGATTGGTTGAAAGAAAAAGAAGTGTTAATTGAAGAATGCAATAAAGCTAAAGCTAATGAAAAGGAAGCTGTTGAAGATTTTGATGCTTTATTTGCAAAATGTTATCCTCTTCAACAGAAATATGAAAATGTTAATAAAATTGCTGTCGAAGCTGCTGATAGAATAATCCAACTTCAGGAGGAACTCACAAAGTTGCGTGATGAAAAAGGTGAGGTTCAAAGTCAAAATGACATTTTGAAACAAGATGTTGCATATTATAAGAAACAGGTAGAGAAAGTTACTGCCGAAGTTCTTGCTGGATGTGACAGAATGTATAGTCAAAAGCTTAAGTATAACGAATTGTCTGAGAAATTGATTGCTTCTCAAAAGGAATTACTGGAAGCTAATACAAAGGTTTCTGAGATAAAGATTGAAATGCTTGATCTTCAACGAAAACTTGAGAATTGCAATACATCAAGTGTGTTTCAGAATTATCTGTATCATATGGAACGAGATGGAAAACCAAGTAAAGATGTTGATAATCATGCAGTTCCTGATCAAGTGATTGATCTGAAAAAGCCATCTAATGATGATTTAAGTCAAAAGTTGCAAGATTTTCCTGAAGGCGATGGTGTTAAGTCTGGAAAAGCACAAAAGTCAAAGACTAAGAAGAATAAAAAGGGGGTTGATTATTGCAAAGGATTGAAGTTTGATTCCGAGTCTACATTTCTTGATAAAGAAAATATTTTTGAAGGAAATCCAGGTCATGTGAAGATTCCTGAATTTTCTGATATTGTGATTGATGAATCTTTACTAAATAAGGAAGTTGGTGTTAAAGCTATCAAAGATGAATTTTCTCGTCTAGCTTCACAAGGGCATTCTTTGAAAGAACATCCTAAGCAGAAGAATGGTGGTTTGGGATATGAAGGAAAAGAAGTTCCGATTAATGATTCCAACAAGAAGAAGTTGAAAGATGAGCAGAAAAAGAAACAGAAGGTGTCTACAGAGAAGAAGCCTCAGTTTTGGAAGAAGAAAGTATCTCCACCATGTGCAGATGACAAGATTTCTTCTGAAGAGTCTTCTTGCATATCTGATGCTACACCACAAGGCGGTAAAAATTCAGATTCATTTTATTCTGCTAAATCGAACAGGTTTTATCATCATGATAAATTCTTTGGTTATGGAGATGATTCCGGTTTTTATGATTCTCCAAAATGTTTTCCAAAATTTCAGAAACCAAAGTAAATTAAACCTGTAATTTCAAAAGTTTATGATGGATGGTCGACTGATCAGTTTGGAAAACCGATTTCAAACACTAAAACTAATCATCGACTGTGTTATGTTTGTCGTGAGAAGGGTCATTATGCAAATAAATGCCCTACGACAACTAACAATTCATCATCAAATGCCAAACATACAAAGTATGTTGATCCTGATGGCATTATTTTTAGTGAGCCAATACCCAATTCTAAATTTTCATGGAAACAGAAGCTTAACTCAGAAAAGTTGGGTAGTAGTTCTGATTATCACTCATCAGTTGACAATGGTTCACCAGAAAGTTTAAAACCAAAACAGGAATGGAGACCAAAGGTTGCCTCAACAGCCAACACTGATTTTGTTGAAGACACTGGACGACCTATCACAAATGGGGATGAGGGTCGGGGTTTTACAAACTTATTATTTTCCAGTGTGTGCAGGTATTTCAAGAAGACCTGTTAGTGATTGTCTAATTGCTGACAGTGGAATACTTGTGATTGTTTTAAGTTAAAATGCATCGTTCCTATCTTTGAAACACAAATTTTTACAAAAATCATTTTCAAAAATATGTCAAGTGTTGATTGATCATTTTCATGTTTGTTTTTCATTTTCTTTCGTTCATATTTTTAGCGGGAGAAAATTTGAAAATTAAAAAAAAAATAGTGTTTGTTTGAATTTTAGGGGGAGAAATTGGAAAAATATAAAAAAATGGAAAATTGAGAAATTGATCCGACAAAAGCGAGAAATGATGGTACATCAGCATATATGTTATCTGCCATGGATAAATTAAGTCTAAAGGCTGTAGGTACTTGCATAATCTGTGAATGTGCATGACTAATCTGATATCTGCAAGTAAGATATAAACATAAAGCTTGCCTGATGATCTTTGGTTATTTGCTTCTTGATGAATGCTGTGTGATGATTCCAAAAATAGAATAAAGAGATATCTTGATGAATGCATGTTTTCATTTTGCAAAAATTTCAACTTGTTTGATTTTCTTTATTTTGTCAAACGATCGGCCTTTCTCTACGTATCAAAAGATCGACCTGATTGGTGTTCGTTTGACGTTCTGCTTTATTTTCTTTGGTGTTTCATATAATCCATCGGACTTTCTCTGCGTGTACGGGAGTACCGACCTGATTGTTGTTGGATTATACAATTTCTGCTTTATTTTTATATTTCTTAACACTGACTCACTTCCTTTCAGACTATACATTCTCAATTTCTGAGAAGAATCACCATCAACAGTTTTGCCTTTCGAAGTTTCATCAAACTTTCCATTTGTGGCAAATTTCTTTTCACGTTTCTGAAATTTCTGAGGTTTCTTTTGATTGACCTTAGAATTTCCAGCAAACTGTCCAAACCCAACACCATTTAATTTTGCACTTCTTTCAGGTGCTTCTGGTATAGTATTGACATCAGGTGTACTTGTATTACTTACAGAATCAGCATCTCTTTCAAAAAACAAATCTAGACCTTTAGAAAATTTTGAATTTTCAAATGTTTTCATTGTTTTTGCAGTTTCAAGTATTTTCTGAGCAGCCTCTAATGGTGTCAGTTTGACACTTTGAGGCTTAACCTCAGTGCCAGGTTTTTCAACCTTCGAATCACTGGATTCAGACTGTTTTGACACCTCAACCTTAGGTTTGGACACATGTTTGCCTGATTTCTTCTTATCAGTGCTTTTGGATTTATCAGATGATCCCTCAGTAAACATTGAGTAATCAAACACAACTTTGGTTTCAGATTCCTTTGGTCCTAAACCA
>JBCNJP010010525.1:0-21788 GCA_039602395.1 Deinandra increscens subsp. villosa
CCTAAACACAACTTATTGGTTATATACACACCTTACTAGGACTTATTGGTCCTAACCGACCCTCATTGCCCTACTAAACACACCTTATTGGGCCATCATTGGTCCTAAACATAACTTATTGGTTATATACACACCTTAGTGGGACTCATTAGTCCCAACTAAACACACCATATTGGGCCATAATTGGTCGTAAACACAACTTATTGGTTATATAAACACCTTATTAGGACTCATTGGTGCCAACTAACCCTCATTGTCCCTAAACCCACTTTATTGTGCCATCATTGGTCCTAAACACAACGTATTGGTCATATACACACATTAGTGGGACTCATTGGTCCCAACTAAACACACCTTTTTGGGCCATAATTGGTCGTAAACACAACTTATTGGTTATATACACACTTTATTGGGACTCATTGGTCCCAACGGACCCTCATTGCCCTTAAACACACATTATTGGGCCATCATTGGTCCTAAACACAAATTATTCGTTATATAAGACACACCTTACTAGGACTTATTGGTCCCAGCCGACCCTCATTGCCCTACTAAACACTCCTTATAGGGCCATCATTGGTCCTAAACACAACTTATTGGTTATATACACACCTTAGTGGGACTCATTAGTCCCAACTAAACACACATTATTGGGCCATCATTGGTCCTAAACACAACTTATTGGTTATATACACACCTTACTAGGACTTATTGGTCCTAACCAACCCTCATTGCCCTACTAAACACACCTTATTGGGCCATCATTGGTCCTAAACATAACTTATTGGTTATATACACACCTTAGTGGGACTCATTAGTCCCAACTAAACACACCATATTGGGCCATAATTGGTCGTAAACACAACTTATTGGTTATATTAACACCTTATTAGGACTCATTGGTGCCAACTAACCCTCATTGTCCCTAAACCCACTTTATTGTGCCATCATTGGTCCTAAACACAACGTATTGGTCATATACACACATTAGTGGGACTCATTGGTCCCAACTAAACACACCTTTTTGGGCCATAATTGGTCGTAAACACAACTTATTGGTTATATACACACTTTATTAGGACTCATTGGTCCCAACGGACCCTCATTGCCCTTAAACACACATTATTGGGCCATCATTGGTCCTAAACCCAACTTATTGGTTATATAAGACACACCTTACTAGGACTTATTGGTCCCAACCGACCCTCATTGCCCTACTAAACACACCTTATTGGGCCATCATTGGTCCTAAACACAACTTATTGGTTATATACACACCTTAGTAGGACTCATTAGTCCCAACTAAACACACATTATTGGGCCATCATTGGTCCTAAACACAACTTATTGGTTATATACACACCTTACTAGGACTTATTGGTTCTAACCGACCCTCATAGACCTACTAAACACACCTTATTGGGCCATCATTGGTCCTAAACATAACTTATTGGTTATATACACACCTTAGTGGGACTCATTAGTCCCAACTAAACACACCATATTGGGCCATAATTGGTCGTAAACACAACTTATTAGTTATATAAACACCTTATTAGGAATCATTGGTGCCAAATAACCTTCATTGTCCCTAAACCCACATTATTGTGCCATCGTTGGTCCTAAACACAACGTATTGGTCATATACACACATTAGCGGGACTCATTGGTCCCAACTAAACACACCTTTTTGGGCCATAATTGGTCGTAAACATAACTTATTGGTTATATACACACTTTATTGGGACTCATTGGTCCCAACGGACCCTCATTGCCCTTAAACACACATTATTGGGCCATCATTGGTCCTAAACACAACTTATTGGTTATATACACACCTTAGTGGGACTCATTAGTCCCAACTAAACACACATTATTGGGCCATCATTGGTCCTAAACACAACTTATTGGTTATATACACACTTTACTAGGACTTATTGGTCCTAACCGACCCTCATTGCCCTACTAAACACACCTTATAAGGCCATCATTGGTCCTAAACATAACTTATTGGTTATATACACACCTTAGTGGGACTCATTAGTCCCAACTAAACACACTATATTGGGCCATAATTGGTCGTAAACACAACTTATTGGTTATATAAACACCTTATTAGGACTCATTGGTGCCAACTAACCCTCATTGTCCCTAAACCCACTTTATTGTGCCATCATTGGTCCTAAACACAACGTATTGGTCATATACACACATTAGTGGGACTCATTGGTCACAACTAAACACACCTTTTTGGGCCATAATTGGTCGTAAACACAACTTATTGGTTGTATACACACTTTATTGGGACTCATTGGTCCCAACGGACCCTCATTGCCCTTAAACACACATTATTGGGCCATCATTGGTCCTAAACACAAATTATTCGTTATATAAGACACACCTTACTAGGACTTATTGGTCCCAGCCGACCCTCATTGCCCTACTAAACACTCCTTATAGGGCCATCATTGGTCCTAAACACAACTTATTGGTTATATACACACCTTAGTGGGACTCATTAGTCCCAACTAAACACATATTTTTGGTCCATCATTGGTCCTATACACAACTTATTGGTTATATACACACCTTACTAGGACTTATTGGTCCTAACCGACCCTCATTGCCCTACTAAACACACCTTATTGGGCCATCATTGGTCCTAAACATAACTTATTGGTTATATACACACCTTAGTGGGACTCATTAGTCCCAACTAAACACACCATATTGGGCCATAATTGGTCGTAAACACAACTTATTGGTTATATAAACACCTTATTAGGACTCATTGGTGCCAACTAACCCTCATTGTCCCTAAACCCACTTTATTGTGCCATCATTGGTCCTAAACACATCGTATTGGTCTTATACACACATCAGTGGGACTCATTGGTCCCAAGTAAACACACCTTTTTGGGCCATAATTGGTCGTAAACACAACTTATTGGTTATATACACACTTTATTGGGACTCATTGGTCCCAACGGACCCTCATTGCCCTTAAACACACATTATTGGGCCATCATTGGTCCTAAACCCAACTTATTGGTTATATAAGACACACCTTACTAGGACTTATTGGTCCCAACCGACCCTCATTGCCCTACTAAACACACCTTATTGGGCCATCATTGGTCCTAAACACAACTTATTGGTTATATACACACCTTAGTGGGACTCATTAGTCCCAACTAAACACACATTATTGGGCCATCATTGGTCCTAAACACAACTTATTGGTTATATACACACCTTACTAGGACTTATTGGTCCTAACCGACCCTCATTGCCCTACTAAACACACCTTATTGGGCCATCATTGGTCCTAAACACAACTTATTGGTTATATACACACCTTAGTGGGACTCATTAGTCCCAACTAAACACACATTATTGGGCCATCATTGGTCCTAAACACAACTTATTGGTTATATACACACCTTACTAGGACTTATTGGTCCTAACCGACCCTCATTGCCCTACTAAACACACCTTATTGGGCCATCATTGGTCCTAAACATAACTTATTGGTTATATACACACCTTAGTGGGACTCATTAGTCCCAACTAAACACACTATATTGGGCCATAATTGGTCGTAAACACAACTTATTGGTTATATAAACACCTTATTAGGACTCATTGGTGCCAACTAACCCTCATTGTCCCTAAACCCACTTTATTGTGCCATCATTGGTCCTAAACACAACGTATTGGTCATATACACACATTAGTGGGACTCATTGGTCACAACTAAACACACCTTTTTGGGCCATAATTGGTCGTAAACACAACTTATTGGTTGTATACACACTTTATTGGGACTCATTGGTCCCAACGGACCCTCATTGCCCTTAAACACACATTATTGGGCCATCATTGGTCCTAAACACAAATTATTCGTTATATAAGACACACCTTACTAGGACTTATTGGTCCCAGCCGACCCTCATTGCCCTACTAAACACTCCTTATAGGGCCATCATTGGTCCTAAACACAACTTATTGGTTATATACACACCTTAGTGGGACTCATTAGTCCCAACTAAACACATATTTTTGGTCCATCATTGGTCCTATACACAACTTATTGGTTATATACACACCTTACTAGGACTTATTGGTCCTAACCGACCCTCATTGCCCTACTAAACACACCTTATTGGGCCATCATTGGTCCTAAACATAACTTATTGGTTATATACACACCTTAGTGGGACTCATTAGTCCCAACTAAACACACCATATTGGGCCATAATTGGTCGTAAACACAACTTATTGGTTATATAAACACCTTATTAGGACTCATTGGTGCCAACTAACCCTCATTGTCCCTAAACCCACTTTATTGTGCCATCATTGGTCCTAAACACATCGTATTGGTCTTATACACACATCAGTGGGACTCATTGGTCCCAAGTAAACACACCTTTTTGGGCCATAATTGGTCGTAAACACAACTTATTGGTTATATACACACTTTATTGGGACTCATTGGTCCCAACGGACCCTCATTGCCCTTAAACACACATTATTGGGCCATCATTGGTCCTAAACCCAACTTATTGGTTATATAAGACACACCTTACTAGGACTTATTGGTCCCAACCGACCCTCATTGCCCTACTAAACACACCTTATTGGGCCATCATTGGTCCTAAACACAACTTATTGGTTATATACACACCTTAGTGGGACTCATTAGTCCCAACTAAACACACATTATTGGGCCATCATTGGTCCTAAACACAACTTATTGGTTATATACACACCTTACTAGGACTTATTGGTCCTAACCGACCCTCATTGCCCTACTAAACACACCTTATTGGGCCATCATTGGTCCTAAACACAACTTATTGGTTATATACACACCTTAGTGGGACTCATTAGTCCCAACTAAACACACATTATTGGGCCATCATTGGTCCTAAACACAACTTATTGGTTATATACACACCTTACTAGGACTTATTGGTCCTAACCGACCCTCATTGCCCTACTAAACACACCTTATTGGGCCATCATTGGTCCTAAACATAACTTATTGGTTATATACACACCTTAGTGGGACTCATTAGTCCCAACTAAACACACCATATTGGCCCATAATTGGTCGTAAACACAACTTATTGGTTATATAAACACCTTATTAGGACTCATTGGTGCCAACTAACCCTCATTGTCCCTAAACCCACTTTATTGTGCCATCATTGGTCCTAAACACAACGTATTGGTCATATACAAACATTAGTGGGACTCATTGGTCCCAACTAAACACACCTTTTTGGGCCATAATTGGTCGTAAACACAACTTATTGGTTATATACACACTTTATTGGGACTCAATGGTCCCAACGGACCCTCATTGCCCTTAAACACACATTATTGGGCCATCATTGGTCCTAAACCCAACTTATTGGTTATATAAGACACACCTTACTAGGACTTATTGGTCCCAACCGACCCTCATTGCCCTACTAAACACACCTTATTGGGCCATCATTGGTCCTAAACACAACTTATTGGTTATATACACACCTTAGTGGGACTCATTAGTCCCAACTAAACACACATTATTGGGCCATCATTGGTCCTAAACACAACTTATTGGTTATATACACACCTTACTAGGACTTATTGGTCCTAACTGACCCTCATTGCCCTACTAAACACACCTTATTGGGCCATCATTGGTCCTAAACACAACTTATTGGTTATATACACACCTTAGTGGGACTCATTAGTCCCAACTAAACACACATTATTGGGCCATCATTGGTCCTAAACACAACTTATTGGTTATATACACACCTTACTAGGACTTATTGGTCCTAACCGACCCTCATTGCCCTACTAAACACACCTTATTGGGCCATCATTGGTCCTAAACACAACTTATTGGTTATATACACACCTTAGTGGGACTCATTAGTCCCAACTAAACACACATTATTGGGCCATCATTGGTCCTAAACACAACTTATTGGTTATATACACACCTTACTAGGACTTATTGGTCCTAACCGACCCTCATTGCCCTACTAAACACACCTTATTGGGCCATCATTGGTCCTAAACATAACTTATTGGTTATATACACACCTTAGTGGGACTCATTAGTCCCAACTAAACACACCATATTGGGCCATAATTGGTCGTAAACACAACTTATTGGTTATATAAACACCTTATTAGGACTCATTGGTGCCAACTAACCCTCATTGTCCCTAAACCCACTTTATTGTGCCATCATTGGTCCTAAACACAACGTATTGGTCATATACAAACATTAGTGGGACTCATTGGTCCCAACTAAACACACCTTTTTGGGCCATAATTGGTCGTAAACACAACTTATTGGTTATATACACACTTTATTGGGACTCATTGGTCCCAACGGACCCTCATTGCCCATAAACACACATTATTGGGCCATCATTGGTCCTAAACACAAATTATTCGTTATATAAGACACACCTTACTAGGACTTATTGGTCCCAGCCGACCCTCATTGCCCTACTAAACACTCCTTATAGGGCCATCATTGGTCCTAAACACAACTTATTGGTTATATACACACCTTAGTGGGACTCATTAGTCCCAACTAAACACACATTATTGGTCCATCATTGGTCCTATACACAACTTATTGGTTATATACACACCTTACTAGGACTTATTGGTCCTAACCGACCCTCATTGCCCTACTAAACACACCTTATTGGGCCATCATTGGTCCTAAACATAACTTATTGGTTATATACACACCTTAGTGGGACTCATTAGTCCCAACTAAACACACCATATTGGGCCATAATTGGTCGTAAACACAACTTATTGGTTATATAAACACCTTATTAGGACTCATTGGTGCCAACTAACCCTCATTGTCCCTAAACCCACTTTATTGTGCCATCATTGGTCCTAAACACAACGTATTGGTCATATACAAACATTAGTGGGACTCATTGGTCCCAACTAAACACACCTTTTTGGGCCATAATTGGTCGTAAACACAACTTATTGGTTATATACACACTTTATTGGGACTCATTGGTCCCAACGAACCCTCATTGCCCTTAAACACACATTATTGGGCCATCATTGGTCCTAAACCCAACTTATTGGTTATATAAGACACACCTTACTAGGACTTATTGGTCCCAACCGACCCTCATTGCCCTACTAAACACACCTTATTGGGCCATCATTGGTCCTAAACACAACTTATTGGTTATATACACACCTTAGTGGGACTCATTAGTCCCAACTAAACACACATTATTGGGCCATCATTGGTCCTAAACACAACTTATTGGTTATATACACACCTTACTAGGACTTATTGGTCCTAACCGACCCTCATTGCCCTACTAAACACACCTTATTGGGCCATCATTGGTCCTAAACACAACTTATTGGTTATATACACACCTTAGTGGGACTCATTAGTCCCAACTAAACACACATTATTGGGCCATCATTGGTCCTAAACACAACTTATTGGTTATATACACACCTTACTAGGACTTATTGGTCCTAACCGACCCTCATTGCCCTACTAAACACACCTTATTGGGCCATCATTGGTCCTAAACATAACTTATTGGTTATATACACACCTTAGTTGGACTCATTAGTCCCAACTAAACACACCATATTGGGCCATAATTGGTCGTAAACACAACTTATTGGTTATATAAACACCTTATTAGGACTCATTGGTGCCAACTAACCCTCATTGTCCCTAAACCCACTTTATTGTGCCATCATTGGTCCTAAACACAACGTATTGGTCATATACAAACATTAGTGGGACTCATTGGTCCCAACTAAACACACCTTTTTGGGCCATAATTGGTCGTAAACACAACTTATTGGTTATATACACACTTTATTGGGACTCATTGGTCCCAACGGACCCTCATTGCCCTTAAACACACATTATTGGGCCATCATTGGTCCTAAACCCAACTTATTTGTTATATAAGACACACCTTACTAGGACTTATTGGTCCCAACCGACCCTCATTGCCCTACTAAACACACCTTATTGGGCCATCATTGGTCCTAAACACAACTTATTGGTTATATACACACCTTAGTGGGACTCATTAGTCCCAACTAAACACACATTATTGGGCCATCATTGGTCCTAAACACAACTTATTGGTTATATACACACCTTACTAGGACTTATTGGTCCTAACCGACCCTCATTGCCCTACTAAACACACCTTATTGGGCCATCATTGGTCCTAAACACAACTTATTGGTTATATACACACCTTAGTGGGACTCATTAGTCCCAACTAAACACACATTATTGGGCCATCATTGGTCCTAAACACAACTTATTGGTTATATACACATCTTTCTAGGACTTATTGGTCCTAACCGACCCTCATTGCCCTACTAAACACACCTTATTGGGCCATCATTGGTCCTAAACATAACTTATTGGTTATATACACACCTTAGTGGGACTCATTAGTCCCAACTAAACACACCATATTGGGCCATAATTGGTCGTAAACACAACTTATTGGTTATATTAACACCTTATTAGGACTCATTGGTGCCAACTAACCCTCATTGTCCCTAAACCCACTTTATTGTGCCATCATTGGTCCTAAACACAACGTATTGGTCATATACACACATTATTGGGACTCATTGGTCCCAACCAAACACACCTTTTTGGGCCATAATTGGTCGTAAACACAACTTATTGGTTATATACACACTTTATTGGGACTCATTGGTCCCAACGGACCCTCATTGCCCTACTAAACACTCCTTATAGGGCCATCATTGGTCATAAACACAACTTATTGGTTATATACACACCTTAGTGGGACTCATTAGTCCCAACTAAACACACATTATTGGGCCATCATTGGTCCTAAACACAACTTATTGGTTATATACACACCTTACTAGGACTTATTGGTCCTAACCGACCCTCATTGCCCTACTAAACACACCTTATTGGGCCATCATTGGTCCTAAACATAACTTATTGGTTATATACACACCTTAGTGGGACTCATTAGTCCCAACTAAACACACCATATTGGGCCATAATTGGTCGTAAACACAACTTATTGGTTATATTAACACCTTATTAGGACTCATTGGTGCCAACTAACCCTCATTGTCCCTAAACCCACTTTATTGTGCCATCATTGGTCCTAAACACAACGTATTGGTCATATACACACATTATTGGGACTCATTGGTCCCAACCAAACACACCTTTTTGGGCCATAATTGGTCGTAAACACAACTTATTGGTTATATACACACTTTATTGGGACTCATTGGTCCCAACGGACCCTCATTGCCCTACTAAACACTCCTTATAGGGCCATCATTGGTCATAAACACAACTTATTGGTTATATACACACCTTAGTGGGACTCATTAGTCCCAACTAAACACACATTATTGGGCCATCATTGGTCCTAAACACAACTTATTGGTTATATACACACCTTACTAGGACTTATTGGTCCTAACCGACCCTCATTGCCCTACTAAACACACCTTATTGGGCCATCATTGGTCCTAAACATAACTTATTGGTTATATACACACCTTAGTGGGACTCATTAGTCCCAACTAAACACACCATATTGGGCCATAATTGGTCGTAAACACAACTTATTGGTTATATTAACACCTTATTAGGACTCATTGGTGCCAACTAACCCTCATTGTCCCTAAACCCACTTTATTGTGCCATGATTGGTCCTAAACACAACGTATTGGTCATATACACACATTAGTGGGACTCATTGGTCCCAACTAAACACACCTTTTTGGGCCATAATTGGTCGTAAACACAACTTATTGGTTTTATACACACTTTATTAGGACTCATTGGTCCCAACGGACCCTCATTGCCCTTAAACACACATTATTGGGCCATCATTGGTCCTAAACCCAACTTATTGGTTATATAAGACACACCTTACTAGGACTTATTGGTCCCAACCGACCCTCATTGCCCTACTAAACACACCTTATTGGGCCATCATTGGTCCTAAACACAACTTATTGGTTATATACACACCTTAGTGGGACTCATTAGTCCCAACTAAAAACACATTATTGGGCCATCATTGGTCCTAAACACAACTTATTGGTTATATACACACCTTACTAGGACTTATTGGTTCTAACCGACCCTCATAGCCCTACTAAACACACCTTATTGGGCCATCATTGGTCCTAAACATAACTTATTGGTTATATACACACCTTAGTGGGACTCATTAGTCCCAACTAAACACACCATATTGGGCCATAATTGGTCGTAAACACAACTTATTGGTTATATAAACACCTTATTAGGACTCATTGGTGCCAAATAACCTTCATTGTCCCTAAACCCACTTTATTGTGCCATCGTTGGTCCTAAACACAACGTATTGGTCATATACACACATTAGCGGGACTCATTGGTCCCAACTAAACACACCTTTTTGGGCCATAATTGGTCGTAAACATAACTTATTGGTTATATACACACTTTATTGGGACTCATTGGTCCCAACGGACCCTCATTGCCCTTAAACACACATTATTGGGCCATCATTGGTCCTAAACACAACTTATTGGTTATATACACACCTTAGTGGGACTCATTAGTCCCAACTAAACACACATTATTGGGCCATCATTGGTCCTAAACACAACTTATTGGTTATATACACACTTTACTAGGACTTATTGGTCCTAACCGACCCTCATTGCCCTACTAAACACACCTTATAGGGCCATCATTGGTCCTAAACATAACTTATTGGTTATATACACACCTTAGTGGGACTCATTAGTCCCAACTAAACACACCATATTGGGCCATAATTGGTCGTAAACACAACTTATTGGTTATATAAACACCTTATTAGGACTCATTGGTGCCAACTAAACCTCATTGTCCCTAAACCCACTTTATTGTGCCATCATTGGTCCTAAACACAACGTATTGGTCATATACACACATTAGTGGGACTCATTGGTCACAACTAAACACACCTTTTTGGGCCATAATTGGTCGTAAACACAACTTATTGGTTATATACACACTTTATTGGGACTCATTGGTCCCAACGGACCCTCATTGCCCTTAAACACACATTATTGGGCCATCATTGGTCCTAAACACAAATTATTCGTTATATAAGACACACCTTACTAGGACTTATTGGTCCCAGCCGACCCTCATTGCCCTACTAAACACTCCTTATAGGGCCATCATTGGTCCTAAACACAACTTATTGGTTATATACACACCTTAGTGGGACTCATTAGTCCCAACTAAACACACTATATTGGGCCATAATTGGTCGTAAACACAACTTATTGGTTATATACACACCTTACTAGGACTTATTGGTCCTAACCGACCCTCATTGCCCTACTAAACACACCTTATTGGGCCATCATTGGTCCTAAACATAACTTATTGGTTATATACACACCTTAGTGGGACTCATTAGTCCCAACTAAACACACCATATTGGGCCATAATTGGTCGTAAACACAACTTATTGGTTATATTAACACCTTATTAGGACTCATTGGTGCCAACTAACCCTCATTGTCCCTAAACCCACTTTATTGTGCCATCATTGGTCCTAAACACAACGTATTGGTCATATACACACATTAGTGGGACTCATTGGTCCCAACTAAACACACCTTTTTGGGCCATAATTGGTCGTAAACACAACTTATTGGTTTTATACACACTTTATTAGGACTCATTGGTCCCAACGGACCCTCATTGCCCTTAAACACACATTATTGGGCCATCATTGGTCCTAAACCCAACTTATTGGTTATATAAGACACACCTTACTAGGACTTATTGGTCCCAACCGACCCTCATTGCCCTACTAAACACACCTTATTGGGCCATCATTGGTCCTAAACACAACTTATTGGTTATATACACACCTTAGTGGGACTCATTAGTCCCAACTAAACACACATTATTGGGCCATCATTGGTCCTAAACACAACTTATTGGTTATATACACACCTTACTAGGACTTATTGGTTCTAACCGACCCTCATAGCCCTACTAAACACACCTTATTGGGCCATCATTGGTCCTAAACATAACTTATTGGTTATATACACACCTTAGTGGGACTCATTAGTCCCAACTAAACACACCATATTGGGCCATAATTGGTCGTAAACACAACTTATTGGTTATATAAACACCTTATTAGGACTCATTGGTGCCAAATAACCTTCATTGTCCCTAAACCCACTTTATTGTGCCATCGTTGGTCCTAAACACAACGTATTGGTCATATACACACATTAGCGGGACTCATTGGTCCCAACTAAACACACCTTTTTGGGCCATAATTGGTCGTAAACATAACTTATTGGTTATATACACACTTTATTGGGACTCATTGGTCCCAACGGACCCTCATTGCCCTTAAACACACATTATTGGGCCATCATTGGTCCTAAACACAACTTATTGGTTATATACACACCTTAGTGGGACTCATTAGTCCCAACTAAACACACATTATTGGGCCATCATTGGTCCTAAACACAACTTATTGGTTATATACACACTTTACTAGGACTTATTGGTCCTAACCGACCCTCATTGCCCTACTAAACACACCTTATAGGGCCATCATTGGTCCTAAACATAACTTATTGGTTATATACACACCTTAGTGGGACTCATTAGTCCCAACTAAACACACCATATTGGGCCATAATTGGTCGTAAACACAACTTATTGGTTATATAAACACCTTATTAGGACTCATTGGTGCCAACTAAACCTCATTGTCCCTAAACCCACTTTATTGTGCCATCATTGGTCCTAAACACAACGTATTGGTCATATACACACATTAGTGGGACTCATTGGTCACAACTAAACACACCTTTTTGGGCCATAATTGGTCGTAAACACAACTTATTGGTTATATACACACTTTATTGGGACTCATTGGTCCCAACGGACCCTCATTGCCCTTAAACACACATTATTGGGCCATCATTGGTCCTAAACACAAATTATTCGTTATATAAGACACACCTTACTAGGACTTATTGGTCCCAGCCGACCCTCATTGCCCTACTAAACACTCCTTATAGGGCCATCATTGGTCCTAAACACAACTTATTGGTTATATACACACCTTAGTGGGACTCATTAGTCCCAACTAAACACACTATATTGGGCCATAATTGGTCGTAAACACAACTTATTGGTTATATACACACCTTACTAGGACTTATTGGTCCTAACCGACCCTCATTGCCCTACTAAACACACCTTATTGGGCCATCATTGGTCCTAAACATAACTTATTGGTTATATACACACCTTAGTGGGACTCATTAGTCCCAACTAAACACACCATATTGGGCCATAATTGGTCGTAAACACAACTTATTGGTTATATAAACACCTTATTAGGACTCATTGGTGCCAACTAACCCTCATTGTCCCTAAACCCACTTTATTGTGCCATCATTGGTCCTAAACACAACGTATTGGTCATATACAAACATTAGTGGGACTCATTGGTCCCAACTAAACACACCTTTTTGGGCCATAATTGGTCGTAAACACAACTTATTGGTTATATACACACTTTATTGGGACTCATTGGTCCCAACGGACCCTCATTGCCCTTAAACACACATTATTGGGCCATCATTGGTCCTAAACCCAACTTATTGGTTATATAAGACACACCTTACTAGGACTTATTGGTCCCAACCGACCCTCATTGCCCTACTAAACACACCTTATTGGACCATCATTGGTCCTAAACACAACTTATTGGTTATATACACACCTTAGTGGGACTCATTAGTCCCAACTAAACACACATTATTGGGCCATCATTGGTCCTAAACACAACTTATTGGTTATATACACACCTTACTAGGACTTATTGGTCCTAACCGACCCTCATTGCCCTACTAAACACACCTTATTGGGCCATCATTGGTCCTAAACACAACTTATTGGTTATATACACACCTTAGTGGGACTCATTAGTCCCAACTAAACACACATTATTGGGCCCTCATTGGTCCTAAACACAACTTATTGGTTATATACACACCTTACTAGGACTTATTGGTCCTAACCGACCCTCATTGCCCTACTAAACACACCTTATTGGGCCATCATTGGTCCTAAACATAACTTATTGGTTATATACACACCTTAGTGGGACTCATTAGTCCCAACTAAACACACCATATTGGGCCATAATTGGTCGTAAACACAACTTATTGGTTATATTAACACCTTATTAGGACTCATTGGTGCCAACTAACCCTCATTGTCCCTAAACCCACTTTATTGTGCCATCATTGGTCCTAAACACAACGTATTGGTCATATACACACATTAGTGGGACTCATTGGTCCCAACTAAACACACCTTTTTGGGCCATAATTGGTCGTAAACACAACTTATTGGTTATATACACACTTTATTAGGACTCATTTGTCCCAACGGACCCTCATTGCCCTTAAACACACATTATTTGGCCATCATTGGTCCTAAACCCAACTTATTGGTTATATAAGACACACCTTACTAGGACTTATTGGTCCCAACCGACCCTCATTGCCCTACTAAACACACCTTATTGGGCCATCATTGGTCCTAAACACAACTTATTGGTTATATACACACCTTAGTGGGACTCATTAGTCCCAACTAAACACACATTATTGGGCCATCATTGGTCCTAAACACAACTTATTGGTTATATACACACCTTACTAGGACTTATTGGTTCTAACCGACCCTCATAGCCCTACTAAACACACCTTATTGGGCCATCATTGGTCCTAAACATAACTTATTGGTTATATACACACCTTAGTGGGACTCATTAGTCCCAACTAAACACACCATATTGGGCCATAATTGGTCGTAAACACAACTTATTGGTTATATAAACACCTTATTAGGACTCATTGGTGCCAAATAACCTTCATTGTCCCTAAACCCACTTTATTGTGCCATCGTTGGTCCTAAACACAACGTATTGGTCATATACACACATTAGCGGGACTCATTGGTCCCAACTAAACACACCTTTTTGGGCCATAATTGGTCGTAAACATAACTTATTGGTTATATACACACTTTATTGGGACTCATTGGTCCCAACGGACCCTCATTGCCCTTAAACACACATTATTGGGCCATCGTTGGTCCTAAACACAACTTATTGGTTATATACACACATTAGTGGGACTCATTAGTCCCAACTAAACACACATTATTGGGCCATCATTGGTCCTAAACACAACTTATTGGTTATATACACACTTTACTAGGACTTATTGGTCCTAACCGACCCTCATTGCCCTACTAAACACACCTTATAGGGCCATCATTGGTCCTAAACATAACTTATTGGTTATATACACACCTTAGTGGGACTCATTAGTCCCAACTAAACACACCATATTGGGCCATAATTGGTCGTAAACACAACTTATTGGTTATATAAACACCTTATTAGAACTCATTGGTGCCAACTAACCCTCATTGTCCCTAAACCCACTTTATTGTGCCATCATTGGTCCTAAACACAACGTATTGGTCATATACACACATTAGTGGGACTCATTGGTCCCAACTAAACACACCTTTTTGGGCCATAATTGGTCGTAAACACAACTTATTGGTTATATACACACTTTATTGCGACTCATTGGTCCCAACGGACCCTCATTGCCCTTAAACACACATTATTGGGCCATCATTGGTCCTAAACCCAACTTATTGGTTATATAAGACACACCTTACTAGGACTTATTGGTCCCAACCGACCCTCATTGCCCTACTAAACACACCTTATTGGGCCATCATTGGTCCTAAACACAACTTATTGGTTATATACACACCTTAGTGGGACTCATTAGTCCCAACTAAACACACATTATTGGGCCATAATTGGTCCTAAACACAACTTATTGGTTATATACACACCTTACTAGGACTTATTGGTCCTAACCGACCCTCATTGCCCTACTAAACACACCTTATTGGGCCATCATTGGTCCTAAACACAACTTATTGGTTATATACACACCTTAGTGGGACTCATTAGTCCCAACTAAACACACATTATTGGGCCATCATTGGTCCTAAACACAACTTATTGGTTATATACACACCTTACTAGGACTTATTGGTCCTAACCGACCCTCATTGCCCTACTAAACACACCTTATTGGGCCATCATTGGTCCTAAACATAACTTGTTGGTTATATACACACCTTAGTGGGACTCATTAGTCCCAACTAAACACACCATATTGGGCCATAATTGGTCGTAAACACAACTTATTGGTTATATTAACACCTTATTAGGACTCATTGGTGCCAACTAACCCTCATTGTCCCTAAACCCACTTTATTGTGCCATCATTGGTCCTAAACACAACGTATTGGTCATATACACACATTAGTGGGACTCATTAGTCCCAACCAAACACACCTTTTTGGGCCATAATTGGTCGTAAACACAACTTATTGGTTATATACACACTTTATTGGGACTCATTGGTCCCAACGGACCCTCATTGCCCTTAAACACACATTATTGGGCCATCATTGGTCCTAAACACAAATTATTCGTTATATAAGACACACCTTACTAGGACTTATTGGTCCCAGCCGACCCTCATTGCCCTACTAAACACTCCTTATAGGGCCATCATTGGTCCTAAACACAACTTATTGGTTATATACACACCTTAGTGGGACTCATTAGTCCCAACTAAACACACATTATTGGGCCATCATTGGTCCTAAACACAACTTATTGGTTATATACACACCTTACTAGGACTTATTGGTCCTAACCGACCCTCATTGCCCTACTAAACACACCTTATTGGGCCATCATTGGTCCTAAACATAACTTATTGGTTATATACACACCTTAGTGGGACTCATTAGTCCCAACTAAACACACCATATTGGGCCATAATTGGTCGTAAACACAACTTATTGGTTATATAAACACCTTATTAGGACTCATTGGTGCCAACTAACCCTCATTGTCCCTAAACCCACTTTATTGTGCCATCATTGGTCCTAAACACAACGTATTGGTCATATACACACATTAGTGGGACTCATTGGTCCCAACTAAACACACCTTTTTGGGCCATAATTGGTCGTAAACACAACTTATTGGTTATATACACACTTTATTGGGACTCATTGGTCCCAACGGACCCTCATTGCCCTTAAACACACATTATTGGGCCATCATTGGTCCTAAACCCAACTTATTGGTTATATAAGACACACCTTACTAGGACTTATTGGTCCCAACCGACCCTCATTGCCCTACTAAACACACCTTATTGGGCCATCATTGGTCCTAAACACAACTTATTGGTTATATACACACCTTAGTGGGACTCATTAGTCCCAACTAAACACACATTATTGGGCCATCATTGGTCCTAAACACAACTTATTGGTTATATACACACCTTAGTAGGACTTATTGGTTCTAACCGACCCTCATAGCCCTACTAAACACACCTTATTGGGCCATCATTGGTCCTAAACATAACTTATTGGTTATATACACACCTTAGTGGGACTCATTAGTCCCAACTAAACACACCATATTGGGCCATAATTGGTCGTAAACACAACTTATTGGTTATATAAACACCTTATTAGGACTCATTGGTGCCAAATAACCTTCATTGTCCCTAAACCCACTTTATTGTGCCATCGTTGGTCCTAAACACAACGTATTGGTCATATACACACATTAGCGGGATTCATTGGTCCCAACTAAACACACCTTTTTGGGCCATAATTGGTCGTAAACATAACTTATTGGTTATATACACACTTTATTGGGACTCATTGGTCCCAACGGACCCTCATTGCCCTTAAACACACATTATTGGGCCATCATTGGTCCTAAACCCAACTTATTGGTTATATAAGACACACCTTACTAGGACTTATTGGTCCCAACCGACCCTCATTGCCCTACTAAACACACCTTATTGGGCCATCATTGGTCCTAAACACAACTTATTGGTTATATACACACCTTAGTGGGACTCATTAGTCCCAACTAAACACACATTATTGGGCCATCATTGGTCCTAAACACAACTTATTGGTTATATACACACCTTAGTAGGACTTATTGGTTCTAACCGACCCTCATAGCCCTACTAAACACACCTTATTGGGCCATCATTGGTCCTAAACATAACTTATTGGTTATATACACACCTTAGTGGGACTCATTAGTCCCAACTAAACACACCATATTGGGCCATAATTGGTCGTAAACACAACTTATTGGTTATATAAACACCTTATTAGGACTCATTGGTGCCAAATAACCTTCATTGTCCCTAAACCCACTTTATTGTGCCATCGTTGGTCCTAAACACAACGTATTGGTCATATACACACATTAGCGGGATTCATTGGTCCCAACTAAACACACCTTTTTGGGCCATAATTGGTCGTAAACATAACTTATTGGTTATATACACACTTTATTGGGACTCATTGGTCCCAACGGACCCTCATTGCCCTTAAACACACATTATTGGGCCATCATTGGTCCTAAACCCAACTTATTGGTTATATAAGACACACCTTACTAGGACTTATTGGTCCCAACCGACCCTCATTGCCCTACTAAACACACCTTATTGGGCCATCATTGGTCCTAAACACAACTTATTGCATATATACACACCTTAGTGGGACTCATTAGTCCCAACTAAACACACATTATTGGGCCATCATTGGTCCTAAACACAACTTATTGGTTATATACACACCTTACTAGGACTTATTGGTCCTAACCGACCCTCATTGCCCTACTAAACACACCTTATTGGGCCATCATTGGTCCTAAACACAACTTATTGGTTATATACACACCTTAGTGGGACTCATTAGTCCCAACTAAACACACATTATTGGGCCATCATTGGTCCTAAACACAACTTATTGGTTATATACACACCTTACTAGGACTTATTGGTCCTAACCGACCCTCATTGCCCTACTAAACACACCTTATTGGGCCATCATTGGTCCTAAACATAACTTATTGGTTATATACACACCTTAGTGGGACTCATTAGTCCCAACTAAACACACATTATTGGGCCATCATTGGTCCTAAACACAACTTATTGGTTATATACACACCTTACTAGGACTTATTGGTCCTAACCGACCCTCATTGCCCTACTAAACACACCTTATTGGGCCATCATTGGTCCTAAACATAACTTATTGGTTATATACACACCTTAGTGGGACTCATTAGTCCCAACTAAACACACCATATTGGGCCATAATTGGTCGTAAACACAACTTATTGGTTATATTAACACCTTATTAGGACTCATTGGTGCCAACTAACCCTCATTGTCCCTAAACCCACTTTATTGTGCCATCATTGGTCCTAAACACAACGTATTGGTCATATACACACATTAGTGGGACTCATTGGTCCCAACTAAACACACCTTTTTGGGCCATAATTGGTCGTAAACACAACTTATTGGTTTTATACACACTTTATTAGGACTCATTGGTCCCAACGGACCCTCATTGCCCTACTAAACACTCCTTATAGGGCCATCATTGGTCCTAAACACAACTTATTGGTTATATACACACCTTAGTGGGACTCATTAGTCCCAACTAAACACACATTATTGGGCCATCATTGGTCCTAAACACAACTTATTGGTTATATACACACGTTACTAGGACTTATTGGTCCTAACCGACCCTCATTGCCCTACTAAACACACCTTATTGGGCCATCATTGGTCCTAAACATAACTTATTGGTTATATACACACCTTAGTGGGACTCATTAGTCCCAACTAAACACACCATATTGGGCCATAATTGGTCGTAAACACAACTTATTGGTTATATTAACACCTTATTAGGACTCATTGGTGCCAACTAACCCTCATTGTCCCTAAACCCACTTTATTGTGCCATCATTGGTCCTAAACACAACGTATTGGTCATATACACACATTAGTGGGACTCATTGGTCCCAACTAAACACACCTTTTTGGGCCATAATTGGTCGTAAACACAACTTATTGGTTTTATACACACTTTATTAGGACTCATTGGTCCCAACGGACCCTCATTGCCCTTAAACACACATTATTGGGCCATCATTGGTCCTAAACCCAACTTATTGGTTATATAAGACACACCTTACTAGGACTTATTGGTCCCAGCCGACCCTCATTGCCCTACTAAACACTCCTTATAGGGCCATCATTGGTCCTAAACACAACTTATTGGTTATATACACACCTTAGTGGGACTCATTAGTCCCAACTAAACACACATTATTGGGCCATCATTGGTCCTAAACACAACTTATTGGTTATATACACACCTTACTAGGACTTATTGGTCCTAACCGACCCTCATTGCCCTACTAAACACACCTTATTGGGCCATCATTGGTCCTAAACATAACTTATTGGTTATATACACACCTTAGTGGGACTCATTAGTCCCAACTAAACACACCATATTGGGCCATAATTGGTCGTAAACACAACTTTTTGGTTATATAAACACCTTATTAGGACTCATTGGTGCCAACTAACCCTCATTGTCCCTAAACCCACTTTATTGTGCCATCATTGGTCCTAAACACAACGTATTGGTCATATACACACATTAGTGGGACTCATTGGTCCCAACTAAACACACCTTTTTGGGCCATAATTGGTCGTAAACACAACTTATTGGTTATATACACACTTTATTGGGACTCATTGGTCCCAACGGACCCTCATTGCCCTTAAACACACATTATTGGGCCATCATTGGTCCTAAACCCAACTTATTGGTTATATAAGACACACCTTACTAGGACTTATTGGTCCCAACCGACCCTCATTGCCCTACTAAACACACCTTATTGGGCCATCATTGGTCCTAAACACAACTTATTGGTTATATACACACCTTAGTGGGACTCATTAGTCCCAACTAAACACACATTATTGGGCCATCATTGGTCCTAAACACAACTTATTGGTTATATACACACCTTACTAGGACTTATTGGTCCTAACCGACCCTCATTGCCCTACTAAACACACCTTATTGGGCCATCATTGGTCCTAAACACAACTTATTGGTTATATACACACCTTAGTGGGACTCATTAGTCCCAACTAAACACACATTATTGGGCCATCATTGGTCCTAAACACAACTTATTGGTTATATACACACCTTACTAGGACTTATTGGTCCTAACCGACCCTCATTGCCCTACTAAACACACCTTATTGGGCCATCATTGGTCCTAAACATAACTTATTGGTTATATACACACCTTAGTGGGACTCATTAGTCCCAACTAAACACACCATATTGGGCCATAATTGGTCGTAAACACAACTTATTGGTTATATTAACACCTTATTAGGACTCATTGGTGCCAACTAACCCTCATTGTCCCTAAACCCACTTTATTGTGCCATCATTGGTCCTAAACACAACGTATTGGTCATATACACACATTAGTGGGACTCATTGGTCCCAACTAAACACACCTTATTGGGCCATAATTGGTCGTAAACACAACTTATTGGTTATATACACACTTTATTGGGACTCATTGGTCCCAACGGACCCTCATTGCCCTTAAACACACATTATTGGGCCATCATTGGTC